>JAOPHQ010004912.1:72500-80000 GCA_030340625.1 Merluccius polli
ACAATCAGAGAGCGTCGCCGTGTCATTTGTTTGCTCCGAGCGGTCGAGGCTGGCGCACGACGAACGCCAGACGGCTCAAGCGCCAGTGCGCTAACCACGGAGGCACAACGCCTCCAAGCGACCGAGGTTTGAATCCGACCTGCGACCTCTGACCTGCGACCCTACGCTACGTTTCAAACTCACTTTCGTGTCTCTGTCTTGACTGCCTGGTCCATAAACGCACAAAAAAGTCCATGAAGAATATATTAAGAAACGTTTTCCACGAAACGCAATAACGGAAAAAACACTTTAAAATCCGTTTAATATCAAATCATTTGGGTCCCCAAATGATTTAATATTTAATATAAATTATTAAAATCAAATTAAAGGGTTTTTAAAGTGTTTTTTCCGCTAAGTCCCATGTAGGAATCATGGGAGACAAAATTACTGAGTTTAATATTATTTCATTTTCAATATGAACTTTTAATAGGGGAAATTCAAACGGTTGACAGTTGATGGCAAAGTAATCATATATATATATATATATATATATATATATATATATATATATATATATGGTGACATTTATTCTAGGTATATATATATATATATATATATGGTGACATTTATTCTAGGTATATATATATATATATATATATATATAGAAAGTGACATTCATTCTAGGTATATATATATATATATATATATATATATATATATATATATATATATATATAAAATTCTAGGTATATATATATATATATATATATATATATATATATATATATATATATATATATATATATATATATAAAGTGACATTCATTCTAGGTACATTCATTCTACATTCATTCTTTGACATTACTTCTGCAATATAATACACCATATAACATAAAATTAAAGACATTCGATCAAAATGTCAACAACTAACGACGTCATTTGTTGTTATCGCCCCTAAGCTCACAACCAACTGTGTGTCCAGAATGCCTTTGGTCTATTGTTGAATTTCTACATGCAGGGCAATTTCCTGCTAACTCCCGGTTTATTCTGGGATTGGACCGGTTAGCACAAATTACTGTAATAAATCAATGTATGTTTGATAGTACTGGGATACTTTGGTTGTGTTGGGGGGTGGAGAGGGGGAGGGAGAGAGAGAGAGAGAGAGAGGGGGAGAAAATAATCCTATGTAAATGTGTTTTGGCCAAATATTTGATATGGCTACAAGAGTGATTATGTCGTACGTTTTATTTTGAAAGAAAAACTAAACTGAGGCGTCAACCACCCGAAGCAACACCATTTTGTGAAAAAGTCATTACCGTTTAATGACACTTTTGAATGTGTGTCCCCATTGCAAATATATGTGTATGTGTGTGTGTGTGAGATAGTTCGCTCTCTAATATTTCTTAAAAACCCGTCCATGGCTGTGTCTAACCCAAGGCTTCATCTTGGTCATTTTCCCTGCTCTCCGAACAAAATGGTTTCCAACTGAGCAATTCCTCAAGACGAAAACAAGCGAGCTCCACTCCAGCGCCGAGACATTTGTTATCGAAGAGCGGGCGTTCGGGTGCGGGGGGGGGGGGGGTGAAAAATAAAACTAAATAAATAAAAAAAACTGTCACCGTCCTAAATCAAGCGTTTTGTTCACGTTAAAAAAATGACGGCCGGGAGTTATCGGTGTCTTCTTCCCCGACTCCCCGAAAAAAAGCAGAAACATGATTGTTGTTTAAGGCCGAGGCACCGAATATCTCTCTGCCATGTTCACTTGGTAAATAATCCTGTGGATAAATGAACTTTACCTTCCCGCTTCCGTCAAAGGTTGAATGCTCTGGTGATACTCCCGTTTTGAGTCCATACGTCTCAAGGACAGCGCTGACGGAGGTGACGCTGCGCCGGGGATTCACCGCTAAACACTATTGATTGTGTGTGTGTGTGTGTGTGTGTGTGTGTCTGCATGTCCGTGTGTGTATATCTGTGTGTTTGTGTTGTACATATGTGTGTCCGTGTATACGTGCGTATGTCTGAATCTGTGTGTATACGTATCCATGTTAGTGTGTGTGTGTGTGTGTGTGTGTGTGTATACCTGTGTGCCTATCCATGTCAATTTGTGCGTTTTCACCTCTCTTGGTAAACTGGATGTGTGTGTATGTGGCCCCAAGGGGCCCCTCGTCTCTCAAGGTGAACTGGATGTGTGTGTGTGTGTGTGTGTGTGTGTGTATACCTGTGTGGCTATCCATGTCAATTTGTGCGTTTTCACCTCTTTTGGTAAACTGGATGTATGTGTGTGTGTGTGTGTGGCCCCTAGGGGCCCCTCGTCTCTCAAGGTGAACTAGATGTGTGTGTGTGTGTGTGTGTGTGTTTGTGTGTATACCTGTGTGCCTATCCATGTCAATTTGTGCGTTTTCACCTCTCTTGGTAAACTGGATGTATGTGTGTGTGTGTGTGTGTGGCCCCTAGGGGCCCCTCATCTCTCAAGGTGAACTGGGTGTGTGTGTGTGTGTATACCTGTGTGCCTATCCATGTCAACTTGTGCGTGTCTATATATTTGTGTGTGTGTGTGTATACCTATCCATGTGTTAGTTTGTTAGTTTTTTAGTGTGATAGTTTCCACCTCTCTTGGTAAACTGGATGTGTATGTGTGTGTGTGTGTGTGGCCCCTAGGGGCCCCTCATCTCTCAAGGTGAACTGGATGTGTGTGTGTGTGTGTCTGCATGGCTATCCATGTCAATTTTTGCTTGTCTATATATATATATATATATGTGTGTGTATACTTATCCATGTGTTGTGTGTGATGGTTTTCACCTCTTTGGTAAACTGGATGGGTGTGTGTGTGTGTGTGTGTGTGGCCCCTAGGGCCCCCTCACCTCTCAAGGTGAACTGTGTGTGTGTGTGTGTGTGTGTGTGTGTGTGTGTGTGTGGCCCCTAGGGGCCCCTCACCTCTCAAGGTGAACTGTGTGTGTGTGTGTGTGTGTGTGGCCCCTAGGGGCCCCTCACCTCTCAAGGTGAACTGAATGTGTGTGTGTGTGTGTGTGTGTGGCCCCTAGGGGCCCCTCACCTCTCTTGGTGATCTGGATGTTGGCCTGCCGCCGGCCGTTGCCATTCTCCACGTAGCAGGAGTAGTTCCCCAGGTCGCCCTCCTCCAGGGAGTCTATGGTTAGGAAGATGGAGATCTCCTGCTCCCCCAGGTGCTCCCGCACCGTCCTGTAGGGGTTGGAGGAGGAGGGGGTGGTGGAGGAGGAGGTAAAGGAGGTGGTGGTGGGGGGTGGGGGGGGGGGTGGAGTTGGAGGTGAGGGGGGTGGTGATGGTAGGGGAGGGGGTGGAGGAGGAGGTAGAGGAGGTGGTGGTGGAGGTGGGGGGTGGTGGGGGTGGGGGGTGGAGGAGTTGGGGTGGTGATGATGGAGGTGAGGGTAGTGGAGGTAGAGGTGGAGATGGTGCGGTGGGGTTGGAGGTGGTGGAGATGGAGATGGAGGTCGAGGGTAGAGATGGAGGCGGTGGTAGAGACAGGTAGAGGTGAAGGTGGTAGTGGTGGAGGAGATGGAGGTGGTGGAGGCAGAGACAGGTAATGGTGGAGATGGAGGTGGAGGTGAAGGTGGCGATACAGGAGGTGGGAAGATGGAGGTGGTGAGGTGGGGTGGAGGCGGTAGTGGCAGTAGATGAAGTCGGTAGGGTTGGAGATGGATGTGGTAGCGGCGATGGCGGCAGCGGTGGATGCAGTGAAGGTGGAGGAGGGGCGAGGGAGAAGATGGAGGAGGTGGTGGTGGTGGATAGGGACACAAAGAGAAGCGATTATTCAGACAGTAGAGGGCTAAAGGAAGTGAGGAGCACATATGTGCAAGGAAAATATTGCTATCTCATTGTTCATCAGAGTGCAAAATACTCAGTTACTAATCCAATGTTTTGGTTTCTGGTGCCTTGAGTGCCTCAATGGGGAATTATTGAATAATCTCAAGGTAAAATTTAGGCATTATTATGACTATATTATGAATATAGCGGCACTGAAATATCGTCCAAATTTTACCTAGATGTGACTGTGCCTGGAAATTGGCCTCCAAACCAAATATTCAGTTTTTTGGCATTTTTATTGACAAAAACTCATTACATGTAGCAATTTCAATAATGAATCATATTGAATGCAAAATTTGTCAGTTTAGGATTATCACCGCAGACAAAAGAGGCTTTAATGACACAATTCAGACCCAAATGGACCAAATCGCTGACGGCCAAGGATAGCGTACTTATTCATAATTCACATTCATGAGGAGGGACCCCTGATCGCCTTAACCTCGAAGCCATGACCGTTTCCATCATTAAAACGTCTTTCTTGGGAAACAAATAATAACTCAATTTATTAAACAACACAAAAAAAAAACAAAAGAACAAAAAAAAAGGATTTCCAATTACCATGGCAACAGGGAAAGAATAATGGCTGGTTTCTAAACGCCTGGCTCGCGCTGCTGCTGCTGCCTGAGCGAATCTTAAACGTGTTTTTTTGGGGTTGTGTCACCTTGAAGTCGCACAATTTAGAAAATTAAATGTCTTCATTTTATCTTTTATTTCATTTCCCGTCATTTATCTCATGCACCTATTACGACGAAACGTGGCAAAGTCAAAATCACAAAACCAACTGACCGATGAAGTGATCGTTTGGGGCGGCATGCCGTTTCTAACCCGTCGTAACGGCAGTGTGGGCGGCGGCCTGGTCTGCTTTCAAAGTAACCAGCGGGCAGTCGGTACTCGCAACGCTACGGCCAATCAAATCCCGGCCAATCAAATCCCGGCCAATCAAATCCTGACCAATCGCGTCGCTCCTTTGCTTCGCCACACCCTAATATCCTGGTGGGGTCCGCACTGAAGCAAGGCACTGTGGCTGTAGGCCATAGCAAGTGTGTCACGAAGAGAGAGAGACGCCCATTCATAAACAGTGACCGTTCCACTTTACACCTTTAAACGCCCCGCGGTGCGAGTCACACACATACGTGTAGTACACACACGTTCACACAATGTGAGTGGGAGGGACTGAGAGAGACATTATGAGAGACAGAGAGAGAGAGAGAGAGAGAGAGAGAGAGAACGAGTGCGATAGAGAGCACACAGTGCACAGTGCTGGCACAGATCCTCTGGATGGAGATAAAAGCGCAGCAGGGTACTCCTTGCTGTACACATCACACACACACACACACACACATCACACACACACACATCACACACACACAGACACATAAATTAATAGGGCTACCGGTGTCACATCCAAAGCACGGCGGTGAGCTGGCGAAGCTATGTCACAGATAGCGTGTGAAAGGCGGGTGCTGGTTCGCACAAACATACTAATACCATCACAATGGGTCGCACACTTAACGTGTGACAGTCCAACAAAGAAACCCTGTTATAGGAAATTTGCAATTTCTTCAATAAGTGTAATTAAGATTGTGTGTGTGTGTGTGTGTGTGTGTGTGTGGGCGTACGCACAGCGGCACAACTCAACCGCCATCGCAAGCTACGGCGAACCACAAAAGCCTGACCTGTAATTATGACCGTTTGAATAGAAATTATGAAATAAATAATCAGACGACAGGGGCGCGAAATGTCAGGCCGATTTTGAATTTTTGTGCGTTTTTGTGTTCAACGGGCCCTTTTGTTTTCCGCTCGATATTAGCTAGCGCAATATCGTCACGCGCGGCTGTTCCGGCGGGGAGTCCGTTTGTGTGGGGAAATTTAATGGGCCGTTTGTTGTGCTACCGCCACGTTTACTTTGACTGTATTTTGTTTTTTTTTAAATGATATCAAACAGTTAAGTTGACACTTTATACGGTATAAGTCGACACACACAGGTGCCAACACTTAAGGATGAGGGCTAACTAAGTAGCTCATGAAGAGTGTCGATGAAAATTAGCCGCGGCACTGAGTCCTCGGCGTCCGACGAGGGAAACGTAATTCCTGCTCAAGAAACGAAGCCGTTAATAGTTAATAACCGATTTTAGTGGGAAAAATGTCGCGGGATTGTGAAGCGATACGCCGCTTTGTCTTCTTTATCGACAAGAAAGCTTTCTATGGCTTTCTGTGTAAAAAGAAAAAAATGGCATTGTTGTCCACAAGGGGTTTCCTATGCCATTTCCCAGGGAGCTCGGGTGTCATTTCTTTTTTACCATTTTTCCAGTGCCATTCATTGTTGGAAGAAAGAGAGAGAGACAGAGAGACAAAGAGAGAGAGACATAGAGAGAGAGACAGAGAGACAAAGAGAGAGAGACATAGAGAGAGAGAGAGAGAGAGAGAGAGACAAAGAGACAAAGAGAGAGAGAGACATAGAGAGAGAGCATAGAGAGAGAGACAGAGAGAGAGACAGGGCCCTATCTTGCACTCAGCACAATTGACTTTGTTCACTGGCGCTTGCGGAATTCCTATTTTGCACCCGACGCACATTGGAATTTTCCGACGCAAGGCGCAAGTCCTTCACTTGGGGAATGAAGTTGCGCTCCGGGGGCGGTTCAGCGAAAACAGGAGGCGTGTCCCGGCGCAAACGTTCCCTGGTGCTATTCTGCACTTTCACAAAACAATAGCGCCACAGACCAGAAAAAACCTAGTTTAAAGTCAGTGGCGCTTATTCAGACCCTATTTTAAGGGCGCTTGGCCATAATCAGGGTGGGGGAATGCGCGATTGTTGACGGGGGGGGGAATGCGTGATTGTTGACGGGGGGCCGGCTCAAAAATAATATATAAAAAAATATAAAATAAAATAAAAAAATAATTACGGCCGGCCGGCTCGGCCTGAAATCGTCCGGCCGTTGGGGAAATCTCCCGAACCTCCCGACGGCCAGCCGTCCCGATGGCCATAGTGTAGTGTGTGTAACGTGCATACACTTTGCTTCTCTCATCTACAAGGAAGCAGTTCCCATTTTTACATATGTGAACAAATAGGCGTAAATCTAGCGTACACAGTTACCCAAAAATATTCAGGCTAATAGTAATGACGGATCAAATTAACCTGTTTGACCAATAGTCGCAAGACACATATGACACCTTTTATTATGCCATCAACAGCGCGTGAAATGTTTTATAATCGGAAACACAGAAACACGAAGCCGTGTAACTGAAAGATATTCGGCAGACTGAAAATGCGCTTCAGCTTATTTGACAGAAGAGCTCATCTATAAGCAGTGCTTGAAGTGGGCCGGTACGCACCGGCACTTTTTCTTGCGTACTGGCACTTGTCACAGGCTGCCCCCCCACCCCCTCGTCGGTCGTAGGTCCGGGGTGGGTTATGATCGGCCCCCCCCGGTCGACAATCGCCCCCCCCCCCCCGTCGTACGCAGTACTGGCACTTATTTTTTTCCACTTCAAGCGCTGTCTATAAGCAAAGTAATCTCGGTCTACATTGCAAATATATCACCATGCATTCATAACCTCGTGATTCAGTGAGAGTGAGGCCAAAACATCGGAAAGTATGTCTTTGTGACATTTCTTCATTTACATTTTGTCAACGGAAAATGAAAAGCTGAAAAGATTTAAACAGAATAACTAATTATTTTT
>JAOPHQ010004912.1:85000-86530 GCA_030340625.1 Merluccius polli
CCAATGTCCGTAGTCGACCGGTAAGTATCTTTATTCCCGAACAAAATGCCTGACTTTGTTGTACCGATTCTGCCAAAAAAAAAATGCAGTTTGTTACTTATTTGTCTACTGGAATCAATGTACAAAGTTTTTGAACGAGTTGGTGAAAAAGTTTATTCGCCATACAAGTTCTTGTATGGCGCAATGTCTTATCACGAAGAACAAAGTGCAACTGCGATAGTTTATGGTCATGGCAGGCGCGCTCACAGAGCAATTTTGACAAATGACATCGGTAACGGATGATTTAGTGAAGCAAGGAGAGAGCGTTACGACGGTATAATCAACCCAGACCGGTAATGTTCCTTTAAGGGTAATTAAAAACTGTTGTAGCTAGTTATGCTATATTAAGCTACGGCTATGTCTGACTCACTTGATGCCGATGACGATGGTTTAATCACCCGGACCGGTATTGTCCTTTAAGGGTCAATAAAAGCTGTTGTAGCTAGTTATGCTAAATTAAGCTACGGCTACGTTTGACTCACTTGATGTCGATGATGACGGTTTAATCACCCAGACCGGTATCGACCTTTAAGGGTCAGTAAAAGCTGTTGTAGCTGTGTGTTATGCTGTGTTCAAGCTACGGCTACGTGTGACTCACTTGATGTCGCTCTCCTGGATGCGCTCCTCGTCCAGATCTTCTATGAACTTCTCGCCCTTCATCCAGTAGATGAGCGGGCTGACGTCGCCGCTGTAGCCGAAGAAAGCCCGGCAGGTCAGGTTCACGGGGCTTCCTGTGTGGGACACGAAAACGGGTCAGAAAATGTTCGCACAGAAAAACTTACATTTACGTACATTTATAGCCTACAGCAGCTAGTTCCGACCGAGTCGTCTGATTGGACGAGAGGCGTTCCATGAGTGCTGATATTCAGTATAACAGCACTGGGACTTCTAACTACAAATGTATCCCTCCGCTTTACAGCTGTTCTAGTAATATGCGGTAGCAGGAAATGTTTGTGTTGCTTGGCAACGCGAAACTATTTGTGTTGGCGGAGCCAAATAAATTATTAAATCAATTAACAAATCATAATCTGTTGTCGCTTATTACTGTCAATTTATAAATGGCGCTTGTAGCACTGTTGTGATACGGCTGTGATATCACCACGATCAGACCGAATCACAGCCGTTGTGATATATTGCTTAAGTAACATACACTTACATGTACACAACCCCCAAAAGTAGTGAGTATATTAACAGAGCCAGAAATTAAGAGAAATAACAAATGTGCAATGTGCAAAAGTGCAGGTGTGCAAACATCACTTAAAAATGTATATTTGTTCTGATATAATGTCATTTTGTCATTAAAGTCATTTTCAATATGAAGATAATTAAGTTTTCCCCAGAAAACGTCGAGTCATGTTGATCAAACTCTGTGGACAACCTTTGCGGCGGCATAGGTTTCACCATCAGGGTATAGCATCCAAATCAAAATTGTAGTTATAGTGTGTGTATATATATGTGTATGTGTGTGTGTTTGTGTGTATGTGTGTGTGT
>JAOPHQ010004913.1:0-77500 GCA_030340625.1 Merluccius polli
CCCCCCCCCCCCCCCCCCCCCCCCCCCCCCCCCCCCCCCCCCCCCCCCCCCCCCCCCCCCCCGGTAATAAGATACAACACGGATAAGAAAACAACAACAACCAAGTGTTTACTGTCATCAGAAACCAATGTGGGATTTTGAGATAGGTGGAAAACAGGGAGGTGTGTGTGTGTGTGTGTGTGTGTGTGTGTGTGTGTGTGTGTGTGTGTGTGTGTGTGTGTGTGTGTGTGTGTGTGTGTGTGTGAGTGTCGCTGTGTGTGTGTGTGTGTGTGTGTTTACCCACTGAAACCCAGCAACTCCACCGCAGGACTTGAGACAGACTGGGAAAACAAGATGTCTTTGTGGTGATTCAAATCTGGTTACCCTAGTAGCTCTCCCAAACCTTGCCCACAACATGGCCCCGCGCCGGTGACCTAACACCGGCTGTCACTCAGCCTGTTTCTCACATCTCCATGCACGTTGTCTTGTGTGCGGGATCACTTTTCCTCCCCTCGTCGTGTTGGGACCTGTTCTTCAAAAACACACACGGCCTGTTCAGGGGAGCCTGAAGCCACAGCTATAAAAACAGTGAAAGAAAAACTATCTATCTCTCTATCTGTCCCTATCTCTCTCTCTCTCTCTCTCTCTTTCTCTCTCTCCCTCCCTCTCTCTCTATGTATATGTCTGTTTCTCTCTATGTCTATATCTATGTCTCTCTCTCCCTCTCTCTCTCTATGTCTATGTCTCTCTCTCCCTCTCTCTCTCTCTATGTCTATATCTATGTCTCTCTCTCTCTCTCTCTCTCTGTCTGTCTATCTATTTAGCACATTTTATTTTTAGATGAATGTATTACATCTACACTTCTCCCCGCATAACAATATAAGATAAAAATCTAACATATCTCATCAAATGTCTCAAAAAAATATAACAGTAATTAAATAAAAACAGAAAGCAACTTCCAAAATAAAAGCGTCGTCGTTAGAAGATCCCCCACAGAAGCATGAAGCATGAGGGACGCCGCGACCGACACATCTCATCATGAATAACAAATCTGTGTACAAAACGAAGTGTGTCAACTCACGCTGTGAATTGTACCAGCGCAGAATAAACCCACCACTGTTTGCATGGGAGGGAACGCAGATCTCCATGGGATCGCACAGGTTACAGTAGCACACAATCAGGGCCCTCATCAAAGTCTTCCGGAGACCAGATCTGCATCATGCTAAGCAGCCGGCGTGATGCACACACACTTCCAGGCTGTGTTTGGAGACGGGTGTAATTATGTGAGAGACGAGTGACTTGAGCCATAACAAGCATGAGTTTAGGCAAGCCAGGAGATGCTGTGGCTGTGTGTGTGTGTGTGTGTGTGTGTGTGTGTGTGTGTGTGTGTGTGTGTGTGTGTGTGTGTGTGTGTGTGTGTGTGTGTGTGTGTGTGTGTGTGCGCGTGTGTGTGTGTGTGTGTGTGTGTGAACAAAGCCTTCCATCTTAGTCTTGACATATTAGTAATCACATGGAGACAAGCAGCTATTAAAGGTGTCTTGAGATGTAATTGGACAAAAGTTTGGCCCCAGTTTACAACATAATAAGTGTGAGCCAATCGTCCCTAATGATGCGTGATGATGATGCAATGATTTAATTTGAGATTTGATATAACTGTTGAACTGTGAAAGGTTTTTAGGTCTTGAGTTCCCGATCAAAGTCGGATATCTTCTCTTGTTGGAAAACGACTGAATATGATTTAATAGTTTTTGTTGTATAATTATTATGCTATACCCCTGGGACATCTTGAACACAAACAACAATGAATCCTGTGTATTCCTAGACTTTTTTTAATTTATTTTTTTTGTCAATTTAGCAATTCGAGGAAGTAAAGATCGGGGTGATAAACAACACATAAACAGTGAATAACATATTCTTGTAATGCTCTTGCTCTCGTGCTCTCAAATGTCATTATCGCTAAATAAATTACAGTTTGAGACGCTTGAGGGCTTTGTAGGCTTTATATATAGTCATCTATTATTCTATTTATAAGTTGGATTTGCTATTTAAAAGCAACATTCCTTAAACTTTGATTGCTCTGATGTTCATGAGATTATAATGTATTCTGAAGAAGTCACTTATTATATCTGTTTGTATAGCCGTTTCGTTTCGACTGTTTATTTGAAGACGGTCTATAGGAATATTTAAATATGTTTATTTAATCAATAATAGTATATTGTCCAGTCAATCAGTGTAGAAATAGGTAGACCTATGAAGTGCTACTGGAGGAAAGTAATTGACATCTGAGCTGCATTAGGCTTTGGGCTGCTAGTATGAACATTGTTATCATTTGAACATAACATCCAGTATTGTTGGCCAATTAGAGAACCATCAATCATGCAGAAGCAGGTTCATGGTGCGTTCCGGTCATGTGGGACGTAAGAGAGACGTGGGAGAGATTCCCATCTCATGGGAAATACCCGTTTAATAGCTGAATAGTGAACAGCTGTAAATCCGTTTTAAAACAGCGTGAAGGATTAAAAATGCATTCAATTACGGTTTTTCAGATGATTACGTGAGGTGCCCATTAGTGTAGGATATTTCTGTGTGTGAGTTCAGTCATCCTCCGTATTCACTTACCGCCTGCCTAGTCGGATATCTCATAACCTTTCGGAAATACATTCCTAGTAGTAATTAATGACCAGCTGTATATTTGTGTGAAGGATATTTACGGTATTCATGGTCTTATAATTCACCCATTCACGGTATTCATGTTGTTATAATTCACCCATCCACGGAAGGTTGTCACTGCAATAACTCCCATAGGACATGAACGCAGCAGTATTCCCTTTGGACCGCAGGAGAAATGGCCTGCGGTGGTTCTGACTAGGACCATGTCGGCTAACTAACCAACTAGCTAACTAACTAACTAACTAACTAGCTAACTAGCCAACTAACTAACTAATGAACTAACTAACTAACTTTCGGTGTTTCCCGGTGTTTGGTGAACAATGCAGCAGCAGTTCGCGGTGCAGTGAGGTGAGTACCGGGCTGTTACTACGGTAACCGTGGCACCTGCCGCCATGGTTACTGTCTGGTTCACAGACTAGATAACTTTACAGAGATAACTTTACAGAGATAACTTTACACATATAACTTTACATAGATAACTTGGTTGTTAAATAGATAACTTGGTTCAATAGATAACTTTATAACATAATATATCATCATGGTTAACGAGCGACGTTGGACATTAGAAAAGCTAGCGTCAAGTAAAACTTTCATCATCCCAATACTTTAATAAACATTGTCTTTATTCCTAATATTTAGACCAACCGTTTTCAGGTGTAATTAAAATAATATGAGTTTAAAATAGAGGACTGGACCACTTTTCTCTACTTCTCAAGTGTTGTGAACTCATTGAAACTATTAACGTGCAGATAAGATAACCACAGCTGTACTGGCAGGATGAACACGTGACGTCACGATATGACCATGTGACGTCACCATATGACAGATTAATGTTGTTATTAATATTGACCACCATGTGGTGGGAGTGACGACACGTCGTTATCACCGCGCCTGCTTTGTTTCACACACACACACACACACACACACGCACGCACGCACACACACACACACGCACACACACACACACACACACACACACACACACACACACACACACACACACACACACACACAGCCCTTATCTGAGCCGCTGGCTGTTCATCATGGAGGCAGTGCTGTAATAATAGTATTAATAATAATGTATGGGGGGGGGGGGAGGGGTAATGACGTATGGAGAGGTGATGAAACGAGGATGAAATGCTGTTGCCCAATGCAGTTTCTCCTCTCCAGGTCTGAGGGTGGGGATGGATGAAACTGTATATCTCGGGTGTCTGGTTTAGTTGTGGGTGTCGACCATGACAGTAGGTACTTCCCTGCTTTAGGCTCGGGTGAAGGCACACCTTTCATACTTTAATGTTATCATACGTCATCCTTTCGTGTTGACTTTTTACCTATGAGAGTTGGAAAAAAACCTACCGGCCAAGCAATCGGGTTTAATATGTAACCCTGCCAAATGGTCAAACCTGTCAGCCATTGACGGTCAGCAGGTGTTTGCCAACAGTGACTCACATTTGAATACACATCGTAAAAGTCAATAGGGCGTCGTACGGTACGGTAAAGTACTACAGTCAGTACATTTTGTTATCTCTGGGGTTACATAACCATACAATGACACTACGATAATAATAATCGTGTCATATCGTTGTAAACCATATCGTCTGAACTATTGCTAAATACTGGAGTGACTTCATAATCCCTCCTGTAATGGCTAATGCGTTTGGTTATTATGACTATACTTTGTCCGGATCACTGATGTTTTTAGTTGATGTTTGAGTTGAATCCTCATCCAAGATAAACCTATTTCGTATCGACCAGATCCCCACAGGGCCGTTACTCCTCGGCCGGTCCTCCTCATTAAACGGGCGGATAAATCAGCGGCGTGGCACCGCGGGTTCTGGCTCATCAGCACGCCTGTCACAGCTCCGCCGCCGCCGCGGGAGTAATTGGGGCCCCTCTTGGCGTGAGCAGGTAAACGCTTTTCCCCCGCGAACGGGCGATACCTGCCTCTGACACTCGCTGAAGTATGGTAATTTAGACCCGGCGACCAGAACCATGCGTTACCACACGAATGATTGCCTTCAAGTGTCGGCTCGCTGTGGAAGTGATGAATGCGGCGTTTAGGCGGGATTATAGCCTCCCTCGCTCGCAACACGGGAAATGATTAAAAGTTGTATTCGGGGGTTTATCTGCGGTGTTGCCGACGTGGTTTGGTTTTAACCCGGTTTACGAAACTGACGCTGCTATACACACACACACACACACACACACACACACAGGGATGAAACGTGAACCACTTCCACAGTGGGAAGAAACAATAAGCCGTTGTTGCGTCGGGTCACAGGAGCAAAGTGCCTGAAAAGCCCAATTTGGTCAGGTTGTGTGTGTGGACGCGATCCACATGACAGAGTTGTACAGGAGGGTGGAAACTGAACTAGGGGGGTAGTGGTCCGGCAGGGCTCTGGGCCTTTTGTCTGGCTGACTAAACTCACTTCCTCCCCTCTATGTCCCCCCTCTACTCCCCCCTCTCCCCTCTCCCCCATCCATCCCTCCTCCTCCATCTTTTGTCTTCTGCCTCTCATGCTCACTCTTCCTTGCTTTCGGTTTAGACAGACAGAGTCGTCCTCCATCTTTTGCCCGCTATCTCTTCTTGTTACTTTGGTGCTCTCTCTCTTTCTCTCTCTCTCTCTCTCTCTGTCTCTCTCTCTCTTTCTCTCTATCTCTATCTCTATCTCTGTCTCTCTCTCAATCTCTCTCTCTCTATCTCTGTCTCTCTCTCTCTCTCTCTCTCTCTCTCTCTCTCTGTGCACGTCGGGTGTATCAGCCAAGTGTCACGTGACTTTTTTTTTGTCTGGACACAATTGCCTGTGTTTGTCATTGGACAGCTTCGGTTGGTTCCCATGGCGACGCTGAATGGCGGCACTACTTCACTTTTCTACTACACCCCCTCGGCTGTGTGTGTGTGTGTGTGTGTGAGAGACACACTTGACGAACCGCAGGTCACAAGCCAGGAATGCTGTTGTTATTTTGTCCTTTATGTCCTACTTTATTTATTTTCCCTCATTAGTTTGCTGTTACATCTTCGACACCGCCGCGTCGTAAGAGCAGCAATCACGCATCCGCTTTCTTTAAACTTCACCGCTGCTGCGTAAAGTAATGCGTTGTCACGCGGTTGGAGCGTCGGCACGGCGACGGTTAGATTAAAAGTGAGCCAGGATTTGTGACTAGTTGGGCCGTCTGTTGCGGTGTGGTTGTTGTCACCCTTGGTAACCCCCCCCCATCACGGTGTGAGTAACTGCTGCCCTGGCGCTGCGATACTTAGCTCTCAGTGGATAATAACGCCGTGATTAGGTGCCAGCTGATGGTGAAACATTTAAGCTCCTAATTTGTGCGTTCTGGCTAGTATGTAAGCTTTTGTCGCGTTTTGCCGCTGACCTCAAACAAACGGCACACACACACCCATTGTGATTGTGTGTATAAAGTTGGCCTGTGCGACGTAATGAGACCTTTAAATGTTCCTCCGTCTTGGAGCGAACACAACACGGATCGTCTCCTCGTCTCCTCAGAACCGGGGAAACTTGTTTAGGTCTTTCCTCTCCGCTTGTTCTTCAAGTGTCCTCTTCTGAGCCCCCGGACCCACCGACCGACCAACCGGCGGCCCCTGGGATTCAGTTTCCACGGCAACCGTCCCAAGCACACTCAAGGCCCCTGCGTCAGGTGTACTCTGACGACCTGAAGGGTCTTGTGTCTCTGTCTCTGTCTGTCTCTCTGTCTGTCTGTCTGTCTCTCTCTCTGTCTTTCTCTCTTCCTCTCTCTCTCTGTTCCTCCTCTCGCTCTATACTTCCCACTTTTGTTTGTGTACCTTTAAACACGGAGAAGTTACATTTTAAATGAGGAAGTTTGTCAACGGCAGAGGGACAATGGGCATTTCCGCGGATAGCACAATAAAGTGAAATGCGATCATCGCTTTGCGGGTTTTTTTTTTTTTTCTGTCGACCACCAGCAAAACGAGAAGGGCAGGGTTTGAGCAGAAACGGCCCCCGCCGCCGCTTTTCAGCTGTAAGGTCGTCTGTGCCCACAGGGGACGGCTCGCGTTTCCCTCTTTGTCGACCGACGGACCGTTGTTCACGCTCCCCTGGCCGCCAGTCATCCTGCGCAGGCAGGGGCGTGGCGAGCTGTGAGGTCATCACAAGAAACCAGGCCTAGTCATCTAAGGTGGAGGAGTAGGAGTTGTAATTGTAGTAGTAGTAGTAGTAGTAGTAGTAGTAGTAGTGGTTGTGGTTATAGTAGTAGTAGTAGTAGTTATAGTAGTAGTAGTAGTGGTAGTGGTAGTAGTAGTAGTAGTGGTAGTGGTAGTAGTAGTAGTAGTAGTTATAGTAGTAGTGGTAGTGGTAGTAGTAGTTATATTAGTAGTAGTAGTGGTTATAGTAGTAGTAGTAGTAGTTATAGTAGTAGTAGTGGTAGTGGTAGTAGTAGTAGTAGTAGTAGTAGTAGTAATAGCAGTAGTAGTAGTTATAGTAGTATAAGTAGTAGTAGTGGTAGTAATATTAGTAGTAGTAGTAGTAGTAGTAGTAGTATTAGTAGTAGTAGTAGTAGCGGTAGTAGCAGTAGTAGTAGTAGTAGTAGTGGTAGTAGTAGTAGTAGTAGTAGCGGTAGTAGCAGTAGTAGTAGTAGTAGTAGTAGTGGTAGTAATAGTAGTAGTAGTAGTGGTGGTAGTGGTAGTAGTAGTAATAGTAGTAGTAGTAATAGCTGCTTGTCGCGCGCACACTCACTATCAATATAAAAACCGTTCCCTACGCTGCACTCTGTACGGTTGTTGTTTTATAACTTGTTTGTGCAGCACTATAACTTTTATTCAATGTTCTTTAGTGGGAAAGGGTACAATCGACGTTCGTTCCCGGGACAAATGACTCTGCAGTAGTCCCGGGTATTTATCGGCTCCAGCTCCGATCGGCAATGATGGACGCATCGTTCCGGCCCCGGGTGGACGCGCTCATTTTCGCCCCTTTTCCCGGCGTGATGCTATGACGCGCGCCGACACACAACGGCGATTTTCTTGTTCCGTCCGTCTTCGAACCAAGCAGCGTGCGCATAAAAATAAAAGGACTACATTACACATAACGAGTGTGCAGATAACGACCAGAGATGGACTTCGGACAACACATTAGTTTGTATATCGTTGACGTCTCTCCGTATCTCGTGTTTTTATGCTCTTGATGACCCTAAAGT
Organism: Merluccius polli; assembly: GCA_030340625.1. NCBI lineage: Eukaryota > Metazoa > Chordata > Actinopteri > Gadiformes > Merlucciidae > Merluccius > Merluccius polli. The sequence goes on from JAOPHQ010004913.1 coordinate 7,816, forward strand.
AAAGCAGTAAGTGTGGCTTGGGCTTGGTGGTGGAGGGGCTGCTGGCTGATGGGCAGCGATGATGTCATCGCCGCTGCCTGACAATCCCCACATTCTTGCTGATGCGTGTTGTCTGTTAGCGGGGGCCGTGTGGGAGGCGTGTGGGGGACAGGCACAGACCGCCACGCATATGGGCTCTGTCTTAGCGCTAATTATTAATCCTGCACGCACGCGCACGCACGCACACGCGCAGACACACACACACACACACGCACACACACAGGCACAGACAGACACACACACAGGCACACACACAGACACACCCACACACACACACGCACACACACACACACACACACGCACACACAGGCACAGACAGACAAACACACAGGCACACACACAGACACACACACACACAGGCACAGACAGACAAACACACAGGCACACACACAGGCACAGACACAAACATTCATACATAGGCGTGGACACACAGGCACAGTCACACACACACACACACACACACACACACACACACACACACACACACACACATGCAGGCAGGCGCACATGCGCACGCACGCACACACACACAGGCTAGATCTAATTATACAAGCACACACATCATTAATTCAGTCTCAGGCTCGCATCCACTCCAGCACGCACTCACACACTCACACACTCACACACTCCAGCCCTCTGCTAGCAGATGTATCCAGGCATGATAGTCACACTGGCCGTTTCATATTTAACAGGTCTTTTAGTGTCTGACGCACAGGCGTTTCAATAGAGATGTTGTTTCATACAAACAGAAGGCTTTAGTACACAGTGATCATAATGCTCATACTGTTTTTACACCATTGCATTTATCATGTATCATACTGTTGCTGGATGTCCCATTGTTATGCTGTCAGACTGAGCGAACTCTTATCTACATTACCAACAATAGAAATAAGCGACTTATAGGCATATACTGTATATTGCTGTCTTTATAGTGTTATAATTAGGGCTGCAATTAACAATTATTTTCATAGTCGATTAATCATTTAATCTAGAAAATGTCATAAATAATTGCAAATGCCATCAAAAGTAATGTCTTAAATTTGCTTTATCTGACAGGCAGCCATGAAAAAGTCTATTAATTTTGTAATGACCCAAGCATTTGAATTTCTGAAGCATCAAGCAACAAATGTTTGGTATTTGTACTCGATAAACGACTTTGACGATCAATCGACTATAACAAATTAATTTGATTAATTTTCTGTCGATCGACTAATCGTTGCAGCCCTAATTATAATTTAACGTTAGCCGATTATATCTAATTAAGACACTGAAGTATTGAGCTACATCGTATTGCATGATTCTTGTCGAATTTGCTACTAGCGCTTTATACCTCCCCCAACCTCCCCCACTACCCTCACCCCCCCCCCACCCCCACCCCCACCACCACTCTCAAACAAACCTCTGCTTTGATCCACATGAACCACAAGAGAACAGACATGGCCTACCGCAGTGGAGGCTTTTAAGTGCTAGTGTTGCTGCAGGTGTGTGGACAGCCCTTTCCCTGCTCCGGCGGAGACCAGGAGCGGCTCTCTGGGAACGCCGGGCGGGAGGCTTAAGGTAAAAGTTTCCCCGACACAAAGAGAATGGAAACCCATTTAGGATGGATCACACAGAACAAATATTTAGCCATGCAGGCCGCGGTGGGGGGAGGCTGAAAGAGATTGCATACACAGATAGCGTCAGTTAAGGTGTGTATGTGTGCGTGTGTGTTGGTTCTATCAGCACCTTACTTGACCCCTTGACCCCTTCCTCCCAACCATTTCTTCCCGTCCAGCTGTGAGCTCTTATTCTGCGCTTTGTTGTGCTGTGGTCGTCATCCTAGCTTTTGTGCAACACTCCCCCCTTCCTTCCCCCTGCTATGTTTCTAATGTAATCACATGTAATGTAATCTAATCTCAGTAGACCTATGCTACATCCACAATGGTCATTTGATTCTACTTTTAATGCAATCCTTTTGATGCATTTCCTGTTCTGGCATCCGCTTTGCTAGTGTGCGTGTGTATGTGTGTAGGGACAGCATGAAGGAAGATCGTATTGAATTAACTCAGACTGGCTTTTCATTTACGAGCAGCTGGGAGGCTCCTGTTATGAATTGGAGACAGGCGGGCCAGACTCAACGGTGGGAGGAAACTCACTCAGCCTAGACCAAATCCGACTTCTGGGATCCAGAAGTTCGACAATACTGTAGCCGAACTTCTGGGGTGGAGACTGCACAGCACCTGGGCCAGGAAATACGAAAGTGCGAGGGGCTTGTTTTCCCACCGGCTACGGGAAAAGTTGTCACTGTTGGCCAAGGAGGGATACCGACAATGGGAAGACGATGCTATCGTTTTAGTTATCAGTCCTCTTCTGGATCTGAGATTGAGGATCTGCCATATCACATTTGTTGTGGTTCCCGCCGGTCAGGTGGTTTCCAGTAGAGACCCATTCCATGTAACACACGTCTACAGATCCCCGCCCCCCCCAAGCAACATGATTGGTCGAAAAAAACATTTGAAGCGAAAAACAATGAAACGTTCGCCTAGATTTGAGCTCCTCTGCCATCAGACTTTAGATATTAATCAAAAGTCTGATTTGTGAGAACCTAGACCAGAGGAAAGGAAGATTTTAGGCACAATGTCACTGCAGATAACTGCATATCTCAGACGGTCTGTGCACATGAAGGCCAAGAGGTTATCAACAATCAGCCCTACACCTGTGTATGCAGGTTTTCCATGAAGGCAGAACTGGAGATGATGGAAGCTGGCGAGGGGGGGGGGGGTGTATACTGTTTTTGGCACAAAATGTGTATGAAAGTCGATTGAGGAAATTTTACTTGAAATTAGAGATTAGCTCTGTTTATTTGCTACGGCTCAGCGATGGACTATCGGCCCAGAAGGGTTTTATAGCACTCCTTCGTGCATGATTAGAAGTGTTTTTAAACTTTACACACATGCACAGAAAAGCCTCTTTGCCTTTCATCCACAAAGGATTGTGTTGGCTAAACAAGCAAGATAATCTTAAAGTGCCACTGAATCCAAAATTGTGTATTTTCTTTTTGTTTTAAACATGTTGGTATGTCTTCCATGATCTTAAACATTGTAAGTCTACGCTATGTTTTCACTGTTACAACAATTAGAGTGTAATGCAGACAAAACCTCGGCCAACCAGTTTTTGGACGCTCTGCTCCGCTCCGCTCGGGTCCCATTCTTTCGGTGATGTGGGAGTGAGCCGTAACCATGGGGATAACACCTCCTCCCCCCTCCTCCTCCTTAGGGCGCTCGGGCCAAACCAGATTTTTTTATTTTTTTATTTCATAGTGCTCAAATTTGAGCTGAAACGGCTTACCTTTTTAAATAATCAACAGTATCTATAGCAACATGGCCATAGCCATGTTAACAACGCTGTGTATTTTGAAGTGAAGCGATCAGAAATGCATACGGCAGGTGTTTTTGTCAGAACATCCCACGTCAGTAACATGCTTGAGCACACAGACAGGCATGTGATGCACATTCCTCATGGATGTGCTACTGACATCCTAGGATTGACCTCTGTGCGAAAAGGGACGTATACCCGTCCCAATTAACTATAATATAATTAGCAACATGCCTCTTCTTCCAAAACCAAAGCCAGGGCTATCGTCTAGTCTGGAAGACAAACGTCTTAGTCTGTTGTTGACGTAAAATGTAGGCTCGGCCACTGTATTTAAGTTTTGAAGTGTACCATTATCGTCGCCAGCGAGCGCAATCGAAACATGATGCAGCCGTGATGATTTGTAAAAGCCGAGCTTCCCTCCATTTAGACGTAGGACAACCCTGACCATAATGAGACGCTAATGCTATACTTAGGTCTGTTTGGCACAAACAGAGCACAACTAGCTTGCTCCACTTGCTTTGACTACAGAAACCAACGTCAACAAGAGTTCAGAAGTTGGAAGTTGTTTTGGAGTCTGAGGGCAGAAGGTCCCTCGCTGGGTTCAGTTCCTCCCACCTGTTGAGGTCTGTTTTAAAAGCTGAATAAAGAGGGTGAGGGGGGGAGAAGGAGACAGGCGGGGGAGGTCTCAGAGGGGGAGGGTTGGTGAGCCAACTTAATTCTATTCATCCTCGGTCCCCATGCGTAACGGCCAACAAAGAAAATACTGGTGTCTCTCTCCTCTCCCGCTCTTCTGCCGCCCTCTCCCCGAACGATTGAATCCCTGCCAGAAGTGACCAGTCAATTCCTCAGTCCGGGAACCATCTTCTTGTCCCCTCCTGGCTGAGCGATGGCCGGCTTCCCACTCCTCAGACAGATTTACGCCTCATGTGTCAAGCCGCTAAGTTATTAGCGAGTTGTGATCGAAGGCGGTCGAAAGGCCTATCTATCTATCTGGACCTATGGATTCGAGAGCACTTTGCTACTCATCTTGTGCCGCGATGAAGAGGAGCAGTGGTGAGGCAGAAGTATAAAGATTATCTAGCTCTTCTTATTTTTTCGGGGCTGTGTTTTTCACTTCCCATCATGCTCTCTCTCTTCCTTTTGTGAATGCAGAGGAAGGCGGTGGGTGACGGGGGAGGAGGTGAGAGAAGAGGATGATATGTAGAGTTTGGCATGTGGTGCTGGTGGTGGTGGTGGTGGGTTTGGAGAGCAGGGAGGCGCCCTGAGGAATGCCTGGAAGGTGTCAGCACGGCTTCTCTGCCTTGATAATCCTTCACATCAGCCACCCACTGAGCGCTCCCTCCACCCTGCCCTCCTCACCCCCTGTCTGTCTGCACAACCGCAGCCTTGTGTGTTTTAACCCTGAGGTCACTCACCTTAAGAGGGCAAAGAAAAAAAAAAATAACCCCAACGTTTCAAAGATAACGGTGTGACTGACAACTAAAAGCCGCTGCAACTTAAAGTTTTGTTGGGTTGGGAACAAGAGTGTCTGGGCGGACAATGTCCTTTGGGTACCAGATCTTGTGGAGTACCAGGGTTTAGGTGGACCAGGGTTCGGATGGACCGGTGCATGGGGGTGGGGGGACATCACAGCCTGCAGAGCATGTGTGTGATTTAAACGGTGCTGTTTTGCTTCGGAAAAGGTCAACGGCACCTTTTTTTCCCCGGTTTTAACCGCCACCCGAGGCTCCCCAAGCGATGCCTCGAGGAGGGGTCGTGTGGTCTAGTGTGACCGGTTTCCTCTCCACTTCACCTCCTCTTAGTTTAGAGCGGGATTTAAGTGGGTTGTCGGATGACAGCACAGCTCTTAGATGTGCCAAAAGCTTTACTTTGTTAACTTGGTGAGGAGGGGCTGGTAGTGCGAACTGTCTGGGAGCATCGGGACTCTGACTCAGCCGAGATAAAAGCACATTCGGATCATGGCGCTGACGTTGGGAACATTTGAACAGGAGCTGAATCACTTATTTGTTTGAGATGTACTCTCTCCTGTTCTTATTAAGTAACTGCAAATACAGTGTGGCCTGATGTCTAAGCAGAACCAATGTCTCTGTCTTCTTAAAATCTTCTTCTACCTGTCGGTTTCATGTGAATTTGAGCTGGTTTGTGTCAGAGATAGCGATGGGAGGGGGTAAACATGGGCCTGATTAGTGGGAGAGGTCCTCATAATAGAAAACAGGCCTTGTCTTTTGCTGAAAGGAGGTTTGTGTAGAAGCCTAGCTCTGGTGGGAACTGACTGGGGTTTTAAAAGTATAAAAAACTAAGACATTTTCTTCTCGTCCTTAGTGTTGTTGAACACTAGTCAGCCCATAGATCCCCTTTAAATGTAATGCTCCTATCCACAGGGTCCAAAATGAACACCTGCCACGAGCCAATGGCTGATAGATTTGACAATTTGGCAGGTAGAAAAATGCAGGGTTACATATTAACATTATTAACAGTTGCTTGGCCGTTAGATTTTTCCACTCTGGCAGGTAAAAAGAGTTAGTTAATTTTGGACCCTGTATATCCAGTTGCTGGTTCAATTGCAGATAGTCTATCCTCCTGCACTAACTTTGTACATATGTCGGCTTTTGAGAAACTATGTGCTCCTTGAGATGATCTATGTCACCCAGCCTCTCCAATCTATCTGACACACCCCGCTGGAGTATCGACCCAGGATCCCAGCCTGGGCCGGGACACGGACGTGACCATGACACTGCATGAAGTGTAGGGCTGCGACTCACCATTATTTTCATAGTCGATTAATCTAATCTTGAAAATGTCATAAATAATAGCAGATGCCTTTACTTTAAGAAAAACTAAAGTATTAATTTTATAATGATCCATGAACCAAACATTTGTATGTCCGAAGAATCAAGCAGCAAATGTTTGTACTAAATGACCTCAGCGATTAGTCGATCGGCTAATCGACCAATCACTGCAGCCCTATGAAAGTGTATGTACCGCGTCGCTCTGTTGACCAGCATGGACAGATACCGGCAGCTTACTTCTCCTATTTTCCCACAGGGCGTTGTTTTGCTCACACACACACACACACACACACACAGGCACACACGTGGTCATGGTCGCACACACGCACGCGGTCACGGTCATGCGCATATTCATGCGCACACAAACACACAGTCTTATACAAATACTAGCACATGCGCCCGCCCACTGCACCTGGGTTGTTTGACTATGACCTCATCCCAGGAACTAAGAGGTATAAAAGTCACCTGAGATGGTTGTGTGTTTTATAATCAGCTGTTCATGTGACTCAGGGCGGCAGGAAGTCGGCCGCCTGTGGTTATGTACTATCATTGTACAGGTTGCAGTACTACTATTACAGGTTGCAGTACTACTATTACAGGTTGCAGTACTACTATTACAGGTTGCCGTACTACTATTACAGGTTGCAGTACTACTATTACAGGTTGCAGTACTACGATTACAGGTTGCAGTACTACTATTACAGGTTGCAGTACTACTATTACAGGTTGCAGTACTACTATTACAGGTTGCCGTACTACTATTACAGGTTGCAGTACTACTATTACAGGTTACAGTACTACTATTACAGGTTGCAGTACTACTATTACAGGTTACAGTACTACTATTACAGGTTGCAGTACTACTATTACAGGTTGCAGTACTACTATTACAGGTTGCAGTACTACTATTACAGATTGCCGTACTACTATTACAGGTTGCAGTACTACTATTACAGGTTGCAGTACTACTATTACAGGTTACAGTACTACTATTACAGGTTGCAGTACTACTATTACAGGTTGCCGTACTACTATTACAGCTTGCCGTACTACTATTACAGGTTGCAGTACTACTATTACAGGTTGCCGTACTACTATTACAGGTTGCAGTACTACTATTACAGGTTGCAGTACTACTATTACAGGTTACAGTACTACTATTACAGGTTGCTGTACTACTATTACAGGTTGCAGTACTACTATTACAGGTTGCAGTACTACTATTACAGGTTACAGTACTACTATTACAGGTTGCAGTACTACTATTACAGGTTGCAGTACTACTATGCAGGTTGCCGTACTACTATTACAGGTTGCAGTACTACTATTACAGGTTGCAGTACTACTATTACAGGTTGCGGTACTACTATTACAGGTTGCCGTACTACTATTACAGGTTACAGTACTACTATTGCAGGTTGCAGTACTACTATTACAGGTTACAGTACTACTATTACAGGTTGCAGTACTACTATTACAGGTTGCAGTACTATTATGCAGGTTGCAGTACTACTATTACAGGTTGCAGTACTACTATTACAGGTTACAGTACTACTATTACAGGTTGCAGTACTACTATTACAGGTTGCAGTACTACTATTACAGGTTACAGTACTCCTGCTAAATCCTGTCATGATGTTTTCACCCCTACTCAGAGAGAGAGAGAGAGTTTTACCTGTGAGAGTGGGAGGTGCCAGGGCAGGGTTAAAGAGAGCAAGGAGAGTGGAGGAGGGACCGAATGGGCGGGTGCTCCTCAGAGAGAGAGAGAGAGAGAGGGAGAGAGAGAGAGAGAGAGAGAGAGAGGGGGTAGAGAGTCAGAGATAGAGGGAGGGAGGAGGGGTTGAGAAGGAGAATCTCTGGCAGTCTCTCAGATCTTGGCTGTGGCATAGACGCTCAGGAGAGCTGCATTCCTGAGGCAGCCACCCAGCCAGCAAGGAAAGGAAAGTAGGAAAGGAGGAAAGAAACTGCGAGGAGAGAGAGAGAGAGAGAGAGGGCAGAGGAGCGGCAAAAGCTGTTTAATCCCTTGTGGCCACTCTGCCTGTGCTGGAGTCACACGCACACGCACGCACGCACACACACACACACGCGCGCTTATTCACTCGCTGGCTTCCGCACACACAAGTCGCACAACTCTGCTGGTCCGTCAGAAGACGAAGGGATTAACCTGACCTGAATGAAAGAGAGGGAGCAGGAAACAAGGACAGATCTAGGAAGAAAAGGTGCTGAAGGAAGAAGAAAAATAGCCCTTTTCTCTTGGTGAGTGAAGGCTTTTCCTTTCAATATGCAATCATGTCCTCTTTTTTTTGAACAGCATCGGCGTCTCCTTTCCATCCGCCGGTTCTCTTGACGACGCTGCTCCTCGGTTTTTGAATGACAAACGCACTTAAAACACAACAGAGTTGTTTTGCGTGTTCAAAGTAGCGCGAGAAGACACTGGGTACGTCTGAGTGGCTTTCAGTGTTTTGTCACGTGTGTGCGCTACGTCTTTAAATGTACCTGTTGCCACGATACTTGTCACCTAATAGGCTCTTCCTGCGTAGAACAGCTGTCAGAGCTACCCGGGTCGACTTGTGGTTGTTCTGTTTTTAACCATTTTGTGAAGTCATTATTGCATTTATTCATTCATGTGTCTGTATTTGTTTTGCTTGTAGGTATCATATATGATTCAGTTAGTTTTTTTTTCGGTGGCTGATGTTGAAGTGAAGTGAAGACTGATCAGGTGCCAGAGTCTCTCCCTCTTCTCTGTTTCATGGCTGCATGATTAAAGATTAATACAAGCAGGGGGAAACGGCCAGGGTTCAGCCTCTATCTGCTTTTTCACTGTTTACGTGCGACACATCGTCCTCTGACACACTGTGTGTGTGTGCGTGTGTATGTGTGTGTATGTGTGTGTGTGTGTATGTGTGTGTTTCTCTTGCGGCGTTAGCCACCAAGTGAACGCAGTTTAAACATTGACTCCTCATCGCTATGCGTGGCAAACCAGCGCAGGAAGCATTACCTCCTCGTTCGTTCCTCATCCCAGCTCGTTAGCATGCTGGCCCTGTTAGCCAATCACAGCCATTGATTACAAGAGAAGGGTAATTTATTGAGGGCAGTTCCTGGTTGATTGTTAGAGGCAATTCTGTCGTAACTCGTGTGTTATCTGTGTGTGTGTGTGTGTGTGTGTGTGTGTGTGTGTGTGTATGTGTGTGTGTGATCTCACAAAGTGATCTTGGCTTCTCGGAGATAATGTCAGCATAATGGATGGTTGTGGTTGCAAACATGGAGAAACAAGTGCAACACTTACGTCCGGTGTTTATCTTTCCTCTTAACTGTGTGTGTTTGTGTGTGTGTGTGTGTGTGTGTGTTAAAATATACATTCAGTGCTTCCATTATTTTCTCTCTTGTGGCTGAATGGCTTCTTAGTCTTTTTGTTGTTGTGTTTTATTTCGTATTTATCTTTTTAAAAGAATCCATACTTTGCAATCATATTTTGTCATCCCATGATATGTGTCTCAGCCTTTGCAGATACTTTACAGACCGTAATATTTCGATCTATATAAATTGCCTCTCCTCTTCTATGAGGGCGGCTGTAGCGTTGTGTAACAGTCCTTTCGTTTGGCTTTTCGCTTTGTCTTCCTCCTTCTCTGTGATTTTTTGCCTGGTGACGTGTCGCCACACAGATGAGGATGTTTGATGGAGGAAATGTAGTCGTGACCTGTATTGTTGTCTGCAACGTCGCTTTTTATTCTTATTTGGATTTTCTGCTCAATTATTATTATTATTAAGTATTATTGCCTTGCAGCATGTCATACAACAGCCAACGAAGGTCCACTTGTGGAGGCATCTTGCGATGAAATGAACACAATTAAATACGTTTGATTTCATTAAGTCCTTGGAAAGGAGTTCAAGGAATTTCCTTGCTGACTTTCTGCCAAAACATTGAGGCATGAAAGGTCATGAGTATGCGTGTGCACGCATGTGTGCTAGCGGGGCACAAAATTAGCACCAGCCACCAGCCAAATAAGCTGGTAAAATATATACGCAAGTGGCTGGTAGATTGGCTTCACTCACCAGCCAAAAAAAACTGGTAATATATTGAGTCGCTGGTAAAATTTGAACATTCACTATTCGCTATTTTGCCGGTGGACAAAAAAGTACATTTTGCACCCTGTGTGCTAGCTACTCCATGTGTGTGTGAATTGGGAAGATTTGTGAAGTAGGCCTTCATTTTTTAATGTATTTTATCTCTCTGCATGCGTTGCAGTCCATCTGTGCAGTGTGGTTAGTTAGCTGCTCTGCTCATGTCAGATCCATTAGGGCGGACGGCTCGCTGCTGCAGTGATAAAAGATTGATCCCATCCCTCTCCTCACACGCACTCCTCCTTCCTCCTCCTCCCACCACCTCCTGCTCCTCACTCTTCCTCTCCATCCTACTCCTCCCACCTCCCGCTCCTCACTCCTCCTCCCCTTCCTACTCCTCCCACCTCCAGCTCCAACGACGTCAAGCCTGTGTCTCCACCCGCCAGCGTCTGTGGACGCCAGCACCTCAGCTGCTCTCAATAACTTGACCTCTTTACAATGTATCATAGGAATAATAGTAGGGCGTCAAATAACCATTATTTTCATAGTCGATTAATCTAACAATCTTTTATTTTGAGTAATCATTTAGAGTGTCATAAATAATAGCAAATGCCATCACAAGTTATCACAGTCCAAAAGTAATGTGTTAAAGTTGCTTGCTTTATCTGACAAGCAGCCAAGAAAAACTAAAGTATTTATTTTCTAATGATCCATCTAACTATCTAACCTAACAGTTACATTTCTGAAGCATCAGGCAGCAAATGTTTGGTATTTGATACTTGATACATAAATTGACTAATCGTTGAAGCCATAATAAATAGTCGGCTATGCAATTTTATTTGTATATATTTAAGTTGATAGAAAATAGAAAATTAGCAATGAGTAGTCCACTGGAGGGTAGTTAGTACTAATATGATGACAATAACCATTGTAATGATTGTGATGATTCCAATGCAAGACAAGACGGGATTACAGAAAGTGGATACTGAAAATACAAAGTTTTAAGAGTGCGTATGAAGCAGTCCTTTGAGTGTGTGCGTGTCCCTGACCAGCCCTAGTTGAGTTTCCTCACCGTTTGAGAACAGCTGTCTGGTTGAGAGAAGTGCGTTTGTTTTCTCCACCCTCTTCTTCCTTTGCCTACTTGCACATTCTTTTCAAATGTAAAAACAAAAGTTTGTTTCTAAGCTAAATAAGATGACAGTCCACACACAGTGCTGTGTAGCCAGGGGCTGTTCAGACAGAAACACTGGCAGCAAGCTGCCTCTCATTTATTATTCATTCCTATTTTAGTTTACTTATTTATTTATTTATGGTACAATGAAATAATGTCGACTTATTTGGTCTCAATGTTGCTAGGTTAGTAACTTAAAATGTGTTTTTTTTTTCTTCGTTGAAAGTTAACTTCTGGGTAAAAACACCACAGCCCCTCTAGTTAGTTAGTGAGTTAGTTAGTGAGTTAGTTAGTGTGTATGTTTAACTCCAGGGTAGTCTGTGAACAGGTACTTCAGGTATCTTCAGCATCCTAGTTGGAGAAACTCTGAGCGACATGCAGCGAGTTGCAGACCACCACAACATATTGTACTCTTTTCTCCTGGTTCCTCACATTGTCGCGATGAAACTTTTAGAAGAACATTGCGCTTCAGCGCGCTAAGCGGCCCCAGTGTTTCCTTCCTCTTCCTCCCCAACACACGGGGATTGAGGTGGTCACACGAAACCTCCTGTCCGTCACATCCTCTGGCCATATGCCCAGGTGGGCAGCAGAGAGAGAAAGAGAGAGAGAGAGAGAGAGAGACTTAACTCAGACTACCTGAGTGAAGTGTCATGTCATGTCAAGGAACTTTAATGCCACGTCAGGTGAAACCTCCCCTGAGCAGCAGTCTGTCAAACCCACAGCGCAGGCGCCGACTGTGCTGACTGACTGGACTTTTTCCAGAGGAGTGTCGGTCGGTCGCTGGTCCACAAGGACCGTCTTCTTGGGCGTGTCCCTCTTGGATCTGTTTGTGCGCCGTCTCCGTCTCCAAGAGCACATCCATGTCAACCAGGGCCTTAGTGATCGTCGCAGTGCAAACATGTCTCTTGGTCCCCTGTGTGTGTGTGTGTGTGTGTGTGTGTGTGTGTGTGTGTGTGTGTGTGTGTGTGTGTGTGTGTGTGTGTGTGTGTGTGTGTGTGTGTGTGTGTGTGTGTATGTGTGTGTGTGTGTGTGAGCTTCTGTGCACGGTGAGCTCAACCCAGTTTGTGTGTGTGTGTGTGTGTGTGTGTGTGGAGACAATTGTGGTGCCTGTGACTAGCCATGCCGTGTTGACTCTCCACACACACACACACACACACACACACACACACACACACACACACGCACACACACACACACACACACACACAAACACACAAAGATCGCCGTGCAGTAAATAACACGTTGCCTCTGCCAAAGGGCCCTGGACACGGATGAGTGTATGTTGTGTGTCCGGAGAGGGTAGAGCTGGCTAGGAAGGAGAGGAACGGAGCTAGGAAGGAGGTGGATGTAGGAAGGAGGAGGTGGAGGTGGAGGTAGAAAGGAGGTTGGGTGGTGCCAAGGAGGTTAGTCCAAGATGTTAAAGGGAGAAGTGCCTCAGACATCGTAAATCGTGGGAGCGGGGAACATCTCCGAGCAGGTGTTTTGGACAGACAGTGCCTGGGCCAGAAACCAAAGGGTATGAGGGAGATTTGAAACCTTTACAGACACTTTGTCTGAGTTATGCTGATGTCCAGACAGGAGGTTTTAGTTCGTCTTCCCACCGGTTACGGGAAAAGTTTAGTTTACCGGTGCTGTCCGAGTTTGCCTTCCCTGACGGCCAAGGAGGGATACCGACGATGGGAAGACGATGCTATCGTTTTAGTTATCAGTCCTCATCTGGTCGGTCGGCCATATCATGTTTGTTGTGATTCCCGCCGGTCAGGTTGTTTACAGATCCCCGCCCCCCCAGCCACATGATTGGTCGAAAACACATTCGAAAGCAAAAGAAAACGAAACACCCCCGTTCACACAGACGTGAGCTTGTCTGCCATCACACTTTAAATGTTAATCTAAAGTGTGGTTTTGTGAGACAACAATGTATGCGGGTGTATCGTCACAGCCTCGGCCCTCTGGGGGAAGTAAGACAGATACCGGTACGGGAGCAGTGTCAGGTCCCACAGAGATTGGTGTCATGTGACCACCCCTGCCCCTGTACTGACGCTCGCTACGCTTGTCTTGGAGCCCTATTCACACAGACATCAATAACCCTGTTGTGTGTGTGTGTGTGTGTGTATGTGTGTGTGTGTGGGGGGGGCTCCTCGGGCCTGACGCATGTTCTTCTAACCGGTGCTCTCTGTCCTATCCACAGCTACACACTGTAGCTGTGGATAGGACACCGCTACACACAGTACTAGCTACACAGACCGCAGAGCAGTTGTTTCAGAAGTTTGCTTTGGCTGTCTGTTTGGTATCTCACAGTTTGAAACTTGACTGTTTGGCCTGCGCATGCATCTCTCTCTCACTCACTCACTCACTCACTCTCTGACTCACTCACTGACTCACTCACTCTCTCTCTGACTCACTCACTCACTCGCTCACTTAGACACAACGCGCTCTCACACACTCACACTGCATGTGGCCCCAGGGGGTAATTTGACGCAGCTATTCATTTCGGAGGGTTTGGAGGTGGCAGCCCTCGCTGGCGTGTTTTGCGTGTGCATGTGCCGTGTCATGTGAACCACATGGGAAGCGTGTTCTACTACTCGTGATGAGTTACGGGTGATGTGGTGATGGAAAATTAAGACACAATCACTGGCAGGATCCCAAGGAATGCGAGGAACGCTCCCGATGTGCTTTTGAATGGGCTCGGGTTCGACGGTTGTCAAGGCTTCAAAAAAATGAATGGATATTTAATACACGATGTGGAAACCTTTGATAATGGGCTTAATAAATAAACGTGACTTGACTGATACTGATGGCTCCGTGCGCCCTGTTGCGCCTTAGTCATTTATTCATAACAGATTGGCTTCCGTCTCTTAGGTTTTATCTCGTCTCCTTTACATGTACACTGCAATACTCCTGTGGAGAGTTGTCTGAATTCGTCCTGTTTTTACGAGGACGACACAGGTACTGTACCCGGTTTCCTACAAGTCATGTTTACTATGCTTTACTTCAAAACACCAAGCTTGTTTAATTAAGTGTGCAATACAGAAAACATTGGAGTTACCAGTTGGAGTTAATAAGAAACGATAAATCCCTTCCATCATTAAGCACCTCTGCCTTCCTTTGTAGTGAAATTGAATTACGATGGGCTTTTACTTTGCCAGGATCAATCTAGGACTTTACAGTGACGACGTTGTTGAAAAAAGGTGTGTGGGCCTGCATGCGCTTGGGTCTACAGGGGATAAAATACATAGTTCCCCACTGGTATGCTAGTCAAAACACGCAGTTTTTACTCTCCTTTTTTGTTTAATGGTCCAAGTACACGCACAGTTCTACAAATGTGCTAATTTGGTTGGAGTACGCACTTACTCTTTTTCACGTAACCTATTTTACATAACACACGCATGTTTTGTAAATGACGCCCCAGGTATTTTGCATGAGAGAGAGAGAGAGAGAGAGAGAGAGGTGTCAGCGATGACGCCACCAACTCTGGGTTCCCGTTTCAAACTTTGACCAGGGCCAGCATGTGACAGCAGCAGGTTATCCAGGGGCTACTTCCTGTCCTGACCCTAACCCTACTCACGTGGCGTTCATGACCACCAGTATGCGGGTAGGTGAGGAGGGAACTGGATCAAAGTGCAGCTGTTGTTGTAATCTAGGGCGATCGGTCGATGCCGAGTACTGATATACCAATGAGGATACCAATGACAATTCTCTTTTTTTCCCTTTCATTATAAAGTTGAATTAGGCTAGCCCATTTCCTAACTTTGTAAAATATGAATAAATGAATACATATACACAACATGACTGAATAAGAACTAACATTCAAATGTCAGTTTTGAATTGCCAATCAACTTTTTACAAAATCTAAATACTAACTGTATTGCCTCTCTTCCGGCTGAATAGCAGCTTTATATATAAGAAAAGTTGGGTAACAAGAATAAAAAAGGACGTGTCAGTGTCGGCGTCGGCCCCCCGATTATTGGACCGGTGCCTCATCAATAGGATCTGATGGCTTGTTGACCTGGCACGAATATTGCTTTAGTTTCTTTAGTTAGTTTCCAGGGAAGACGCCTCCTCTCCACTTGCATCGCTGCTTCAGCCCTGCTGAAGAATGCACACCTGCTGTGTGTAGGTTGGCTGGCGATCATTCCAGTCCCTCGATGCATGTTTCTACCGGCATAGCTTTCTTTTGACCTCCTCTAGGTATTGGTTTTGAACGCTAGAAGCGACTACAATACATACTGTATTGCTTTTGCTCCCAAACCTATGTGGAGGGACAATGTTGCCTCTGGCGAGGTTAACCAATGACTCATAATGCCGACGGTGTTGTGGACAGCTGAACGGTATGCACCCTGCAAGCCACTTGGATTTGCCAAATCATTTGTTACAAATAATCTGTGTTTAGTTCTGCATGGTGTTGGACCATGTCAGTGCTTTTGGCGGGCTTGAACCTATCCTTCAACATAAAGGGGGGAAAAAAATGGAAATAACAAGAAGCACGCCACACAAGTAGAGACTAAGATCTTTAAATTGCCTGTGTCGTAAAACTTCAAGCTAGCGATTAGCATTCTGTGTGAAATAAATCTTTGACATAATTAACACATTCCTCCGACGTCAAACTTATCATTATACGCTCCTCCAGTCACGCTGTCTGCCTCTCTCTTACTTAATCTTGGCTTGGCTTTCCTATCTCATATCCTCTCAGTATATACATACAGTACAGTATGTGTGTGTGGACAGTGCTGACTGGGGTGAGGTGCACAGTAAATGGATGATGAGACTTCTGCTCATCACCAGTCCAAGAGCACTCTCTCTCTCTCTCTCTCTCTCTCCCTCTTCCTCTCCCCCTCTCCCCCTCTCTCCTGACCCGGGTTAGAAACCACCAGCAGGACTGACCAGGTTCAGCCGGCTCTCTCCCTCCTGCTGGTGCGCGTCTGCCATCACCACCAGCTAAGTTTTGGTCTGCTTCACGCGCTGGTGGGAAATGGGCTCACCTGGACTAGGGAGCCAGCTCCTCTTATCTTACATCATCATCTTACGTCTGTCTCGGCTCTGTTTCCGGGCCAGACTGGTGACCGGGGCATGAGTAAGCCATCTGTATTACATGATGATGATGATGATGATGATGATGATGATGATGATGATGATGATGATGATGATATTGTTGTCTCCACTGGTCCCTTTCTCTCTTTCCTCTTCTCACACAGATGAGCGCAATTCAACATTTAGAAAACACACTCATACCGTTCCTCTCTTCTTCTTCTTCTTCTTCTTCTTCTTCTTCTTCTTCTTCTTCTTCTTCTTCTTCATCAGACACTAAAGTTAAGTCGCTCAAAGTATATTTCCTTCATGCTTATGGCACATTTGATTTAGTGTACTGTGCCATCTTCGAAATGTCTTTGAAGCACTGGCGTAGGCAGAAATTGAAGTGTCGCTGGGCCTAGAGAAAATCAGATGGGCCTAGCCCGTCCAAAACCAATCATATTTAATAGTACACTTCACACTACCTGCCAATGCCAATGAACAGTTTAATCATCGGGTAACGTTACAGGCAACAAGTCAAGCAGTAAAAAGCACATCACACATAACTGCATCACATTGCCTGGCATGGCGGACACACACACAACCACACACACACGTGTGTTGCATCTGCCACACTGGCAGACACAGCAACGGCAGTATAAAATTCAACTTACACACTTAAGTCTCAAACTAAAACTACAACCAATAAACAAAATGTAATTATTTAATTCTAGTCCAATGAATCAGTCAGTTGTCTTTCAAAGGAGAGCAGGGAAACACATTAAGTCTGTCTGTCACCATCGATGCCCTGGTGGACATTTTTATCCGATTGACCGCAGAAAAGAGAGTCGTGGGTCGAGTGATAAAGGCCTGTAGGAGATGATTCATGTTGGGAAATATGTCACTGAAGGGCAATGTGTCGATCACCTGTTGTTGAGGGGAATTGGGACGGGCACAGGAGGTGTCTGAACTTGACCTGAAAATGTAAGCAAACTGCTTTGTTTCGCCGTCATTTCACCTTAGGCTAAATGAAATGCAGCTCGCTAGCAGGTAGGCGGGCTTCCCTTCCCTCAATGCGCGTCTCTCAATTGTGTAAAGGGGAGGGGCTGGCATTTTTTGAAATGCACTGCCACTCAAACTTCGGACCTATCATCAAGTGGAAAAGACGAAACAACAGACAAGATTTGTTGTGCCTCTTAATCAAAGCGGTATGCGTGACAGCTGCTCATTGGCAGATCCAGGTTCGTCCCCCACGTGTGCTTCTCAAAAACGAAGTCTTCTGATTGGATGGGGCCCTGATGCCAAGTGGGTTGGCCCAGGCCCACCTAGGCCCACACGTGGCTACGCGCATGCGTCGAAGAGCAACATTTACTGTGTTTGTCACGCCTGAAATGTTAGTGTTAAAAAGATATTAATGGGATAATGCCACCCACAACTTCACTTATTAAGGCCCCTGTTTTGTTTTGCTCTCCGGTCCAGTCTCACATGCCATCTCGTTCTCAGATGGTTTCTCGCTTGCCCTTGATTTGGGAACTTGTGTCCCCTGTGTGCTGATGAATGTCCGACGCTCTCTCTCATATGTTCATCTCACAGTGGGACGAGATAATGGCTCTAATGGCCGTCCGCTCAAGGTAGCATTCGCTCGGAGCGCGCGCACGAGGCTACGGCTTATTAGCGCCGGTTTCTGGTCCCGCGTGCACGCGTTCGGTCATTAGCATCTCGACGGAGGAGGGACATGCGGTCGGGGCGATATTTCCCCGAAACGCTGTTTTGGTCACATGGTGCTTTGGAGTTTGTTCAGAGAGATATTTGCCAACTGAATGTGTTGCGATGCCATGCATTATTCAGCAGGTGTGCTCTGTTCGCTTGCAAGCCAAGCAGCCGTTTGTTTTAATTAGCCAGCGCCGTGTCTGCGCCAGTGTTTGTAATGTAACTGGGCCATGTGGATCCGCCGCTGGTGGGCTGGGGGGCTCATGTCCAGGACTTGTGCAAAATCATTTCTAAAAGGCCTAAAGTTTAAAACATTTCCTGTCGAGTACTTCTCCGATAATCGGCTAAATGTTGCTTTTGTGTTTCTACTATGAAACACATCCCTGATTGTACAGACTGAACTGAACCTCAGAAGTAAGTGTGTTATTTTTAGTCTGGTAGCCTAGTTTGTTTTATTGGTGTGTGGTACACACACACACACACACACACACATACACACACACACAGCCTATTATTTAAGCAGTATGTGCCTATTACACACAAACCCCTTAAAACACACAGCAAAGGTAAACAAACATGTCTGCTTGCCTTGTCAACAGGAAAATGTGTTTTGTTTAAAACTAGTATTGTCTTGTCACATGTCATTGAGGCAAATCTGTGTTTCTTTCTTTCAGGCAGGGCAGTGCCTTTGCTAACATGCGGCAATAGGTTTGACATTATTACTAAAATGGTGTAATAACCTTTATTTATTAGCCGCTCACAACTCAATGGTTTTTAACGTAATGTCCCTCAGCTACAGTTATCCCAGTTATCGTCTTCACTATGAAAATGATGACATCATCCGTTAACAATATTGCAGATGGAAAAACGACTTTATTAATCATCACAAGTTGTCCACAAACGCCCGAAATCCAATGATCTAATGTTTGACTGAAAAAAGGAGGGCTATTTTTACTGCATTATAAATAATCGTTGGATGTTACGAAGCACAAACTGTTTCCACAGACATTATATTCAAGGCAACAGCAGATGAGCAGCGTGGAGGAGCAGCGCCACGATCTCAATCAGAAGGGCTGGTGAGGAAAATACAAACGTGTCTTTATGGTCGCTTCACTCTTATCACTTGTGATCGGTGACACAGCAGGGGGGGGGGGGGGGGGGGGGGGGGGCGGCAACGGGGGGGGGGGGGAGGGGGGGCGGCAACGGGAGGGAGGGAGGGAGGGAGGGAGGGAGGGAGGGAGGGAGGGAGGGAGGGAGGGAGGGAGGGGGTGTTAGTGCCGGGCGATACAAAGGGAACTAGTGTTGGTGGAGCGTTTGGCACACACAACCATAATGACCGCATCGGCATCGGCAACGCCGTGCGTCCAGAGGCACCAAACTGCTTTGTGCCAGCCGGCTGCCCTCACCCCTCAGAGGGACTGCATGGGAGGCGGGGGGGGAGACAACAACACAGCTGAACCACCACCACCACCACCATGGGCCCTGGGCCATGGGGTCCAAGTGGTGGTAGCTGTGGGCTGTTGTTTAGCCACCATGGGCCTGTCATTACTGATAAGGATTCTCTTGAATCGACAATGTGTTTTTACAATGTGTGTGTGTGTGTGTGTTTGTGTGTATTTTGTGTGAGTGATTCGCTCGCCTTTTTGTTTCCCTCATTGTTTTGTGGACTTGTGTTCGTACAGAGATAGTGAGGTGGTATCTCGCTGTAGCAGAGCTTTTAATTCAAATTTTAAAAGATATAATCAGTATACCATGTCTCCATGCAGGTGGATATAAGATGTGCCGCACGGATACCAGCGTAGGCACCAATACACCTTTAAAGGATGTTTCCTTATACGAATACAACTCCGGTTGAACATTCCCATGATGCATTGCTATATACCATGACCCTCATCAAAAGTTAACCTTTAGCGAAAGATAACCAAGCGTAACCATTTAAAATGAACTATGGATCTGATTTAGACGCCTAAACGTCCGCCTAAGCTTCATTATCCTCAACTCTTTATAAAGCATCATAAATAAGGCCAGTCCTTACAAGAGATTGAAGAATTTGTGGTTTTAGGGTGTGTTTGGTTAGTGTATTAGTGTGTTCATTGTGTGTGTGTGTGTGTGTGTGTGTGTGTGTGTGTGTGCGCGCGCCTGCGTGAATAAGTCTAGGAGTGGACATCGTCAAGGAGTGTTGATTTAAGAAATGTTGTACTGACCGACCAATTCAGCAGGAAAAAAACTAAAAAAGAAAGTTAAACGATAATAAGCCCTACTTATACAATCAGTATCCACAGTAACACTGTGAAGACCTCATAGTCTTTTAACATGATATCCGCCTTCGGTTGAATCCAACAGGCAGGCTGAGGTGCAGCAGTGTTTCCACAGAGACAGAGACACGAGGAGAGGCAGAGCTGGCTGCTTGGCTGGCTGGTTGCTCAGCTGGCTGGCTGCTTGGCTGGCTGGCTGCTTAGCTGGCTGGCTGCTTAGCTGGCTGGCTGGCTGTGTAGCTGGCAGTGTAGCTGGATAAGATAATACTTTATTCATCCCCTGATGGGAAATTCAGGTGGCACAGCAGCCAGTACTGGAAATGTCAACTAACGTTGACAGTAGAAAAAGGAAAAGGTGGTAAAGATAAGGACAGGAGTACGTTTTCCCAGAACTGGGCCGTGTCAGTAGACATCACCCATCGCCGTGTCAGTAGACATCCAGCCGTTGAGCTCGCTGGCTGGATAGCTGCTTGGCTTGCCGGCTGCTTAGCTGGCTAGCTGTTTTGGTGAGTGATGATGACAGGGCAGAGAGGGGAAGGGCACATGCCTCTAATTACAGTCTTTTCTGTCCCATCCTCTGTCTTTTTCTTTCATTCCTTCGCTCTCCCCTGCCTGTGATTCACCGTGGAGAGGTGTGTGTGTGTGTGTGTTTCTGTGTGTGTGTGTGTGTGTGTGTGTGTGTGTGCGTGTGTGTGGGAGGGTATGTTCAGTGTTTCTTCCAACATTTTTTTCAATGCCCTGAGGTTACAGGGTGGGGCCTCGTGGGTGTGGCATAGTGTTGTCTTGTGGCTAACTTAGCAGTCTTGGAAGTTTCCTTGGATCAGGACGCTGTGCGTGTGTGTGTGTGTGTGTGGGGGGGGGGATCAGGAAGCGGTGGGTGTGTATGTGTGTGTGTTTGTGCTGGGACCGGCCAACATGTGTGTGTCTTTGTGTCTTTTATGAAGCTGTCAGTGCTCTCTGAGACGCACACTCGCTTCCCTATCCTCCGCTTCCCGCTGGAGTGAAGTGAGAGAAAAGACTGAGTGACAGTTTAAAGCTTTTACAAACACACCGGGTGTGTGACTCCTCTTGCGCAACATTTCCAACGTCGGAGGTTTCCATGGCTTTGGTTTGGCGGGAGTTCGCCTTTTGACTGGCGTTTTTTTTTTCCCGTTTGTCGCGTCGGACGCCGTTGTTTTGAAGGTAGAAGCCGCACGCCCGGATATCATTTGGACATTTTTGTCAACTTAAATCGGACAACGTTTCGGTCCATCTCGGTGTGCGGGTTCTGCCTTCAAAACGCGCGCTGCCCCTTAACCCCCTGAGTGCCCACTGGCGATGTGCGGCTAGCTCGTCTCTCACTACTCCAGGCCTGTGAACCGGCGTGTGAGTATATCTGCCACGGTGAGCTTTCGACGGCAACCCGAGACACCCCCGCACGTCGGTGTTTCCTGTCGGTGCAGTTATCGCATTGCACCGACGCGGGCAGAACGAGCAGCGAGCATCATGGGAAAACCACAGCGGTGATGTTTATCGGAATTGAGTTTCTTTCTTTTCTCCTTCTTGGATGTGTTTTTGTGCGGTGCGGGCGCTGCTCTGAGGACTCTGGGACGTGGATGACCACCGCAGTCCGCTGATAGCTTTGTCATGTATGACCAGATATGACAACACCTAGCGCTCACGCACAGTCATCAAGCAGGTAAACAATCGCTACGGCGGGATGCTAACCGTCTGTTCATATCGCTTAATCTGGACTCACTTAACCACAACAAAATCCACTGGAAATCTGTTGTTGTTTTTGTGCTGTAGATTTGGTTGTAAGAAACAGCTGGAATACTGTGCTGGGGTTATTTTTATCTTCGAGGCTCGCAAGGTAAACGCTGACTTTAAAAAGTCAACGTTTAACTTGTGTTTGATATTTCTGACCTTTTTATAGATATGGCACAGGCTCGTATCTCAGAACAAGAAGATTGGCTGCCTCCAAACGTGCTTTATTACTGTACTTGTACTGGATTGCCTCATCTCTCCCACACCAGACTTGCAGTATGTCTTGTGCATTGGAGCTGGGTGGTGTTTGTTGTGTATACACAAACAAGTCTGTGTATGGACATCTTGGGATTGTTGATACAGGCAATGTTGTATTGACTTTTTCCAAATTATCGAAAAGCCCCAGAAAATTACAAGATCTTCTACATATTATTATAGGCTGGCATATGCCTGTATCCAAAGCGACTTACAAGCAAGGCTGAGAACAGCCAAAGAAAGCATACAATCAAAACGGGAGTGGCTACAAAAAGAGTTATAGTAGTGCTGCACAACCTAGTTGTAATTATTAGCGGTAGTGCAGTTACAGTTACAGTTGTAAGCGTCTACATTAAAGTGCTGTCTAAATTCTACTACAATTTCTAAAGTTACACATCAACACTGCGTTCTGGACGACTAGCACTAAATAACTGCAAATCAGCCAACTCCAGTTGTCTCCATAATTCAACATATTATATATGGAAATAATACAATAATTGAATCAGCGCTACATATGATATAGACGTACTGGTGACAGGGGCTAGTAGATGGTTTCACAGGTGTTTCCAGCAAACAAAGATCATGGCGCATGTCTTCAGTTACAGATATGATTTGAGTGTAGAGACGGATGTGGGTCGGGTTTCTTTTGAAGTCATTTCTCCTGCCCCCCTGCTTGGACCTCACATTCCTACTCCTGAGTCCTGCTGGGCACTAATGCAAAATGGCTGCTGTGCTTATCCTGAACCTTGTTTGCATCTCTGCTCACCTAGCGGGAGGAGATAGGCCTCTGGAGAGAAGGCATGTCAGGAACTTTATCCACTGTGTGTGTGTGTGTGTGTGTGTGTGTGTGTGTGTTCGGATGCGGATGCGTGTGCCTGTGCAAACCTGCGCGCCCCACGTGCATACACAGTACACCTTGTTAAGACTTATTACAATTTGCAAGTTTCAACACAGATCAGAATGTAAGTGGTCACAGGAAAAGCAAAGGGTTGACTAATGGGTTGTGTTGAAATCGTAGGTTTCCTTCATGTTGTTGTGAACACGCCCCCTTCCTCTGACGGGAACGCACGTTTGTAGCTCTGGGTGCGCTGATCGAATCCCAAGACGCAATATGTGGCGATCGCTCTGTC
Organism: Merluccius polli; assembly: GCA_030340625.1. NCBI lineage: Eukaryota > Metazoa > Chordata > Actinopteri > Gadiformes > Merlucciidae > Merluccius > Merluccius polli. The sequence goes on from JAOPHQ010004913.1 coordinate 31,334, forward strand.
TCCCTCTCTATCTCTCTGACTCCCTCTCTGTCCCTCTCTATCTCTCTGTCTCTCTCTCTGTCCCTCTCTATCTCTCTGTCTCTCTCTCTGTCCATCTCTGTCTCTCTGTCTCTGTCTCTGTGCACAGAGCACACACTCCACCTGTACCCGTTGTAGGGCCGGGCAGTATATCGATATGGTGATACGAGACTAGATATCGTCTTAGATTTTGGATATCGTCATATATCGTGATGTGGCATAAGCGTTGTCTTCCTGGTTTTAAAGGTTGCATGACAGTAATGCAAAGTGATGAAAATAATGTATTTAATTTCCACCAGTAGGAGTATACAAAAAGTCTTGACCATGTAGTTATTTTCGATTCCAAATATGAATTTAAAGTATATTACATGTGCTTTTTATTCATGTAGGTTGTAGGAATGGGCGTCTCGCTGTGTTGCAGTGAAAGGAGGGCGAGGAGGATTTTGAATAAAGTATTTGTTTAGGTATTCTCCACCAGCTCTCTGGGCCGGGCTGTGTGCTCTCCTGGGTTCGGTGTTGACTGAAGAAACACGCAGGAATCAATTCCTGATCAGATTAATTAAAACCAACAATGTTTCTCGAAACGGAGATCCAGACACACGCGCATTCACTCATTTAGCCCCGGAGGTTCGATACGGTTGCACGCTCGCAGCACAGACACATGCGTATCGTTGGTCTTTCCTGCACACGCACACAGACAAACACACTCTACACACACACACAACACACAACACACATGCTTAACACACACACACACACCCATATGCACACTCGAATAGTTTGAGTCTCCACTGTGCGTTCCCCTCGGCAGCTTTCATAGGTGCTTTGAGGGAGCGCAGCGAAGCGTTTAATTGGGTTACAGATTGGCGTTTACGCTCCCAGGTCCACACAGGACACCGCTGACACCCACAGCGACACTAAGAAAACACCCCCCCCCCTCTTGGGCCAATGGGCCGGAGGCCTATAACACCATGACCCCTGGACATGGGGCTCCTCCTCATGACCCCTCAGTCTGTTTGGTCTGGAAACCGTTAGCCTAGATGGTCAGCGGAGGATGACTTCACACATGAGACGCCCAGCATGTGACGGCCTATGCTGGGCTGGGGCTGTGGCTGTTTACCTTAGCAACAGGTTGCCGTCGCACACGTAGGTGGGAGTCGGGTTACATCTTGTTCCACACTGTTTTCAGGCTTCGCTTAGTTTGTCGTTCCCTTGCGTGCGTCACCGCTTGTTGTCTCTGCCCTGTGTGCCCTGAGGTTCGTGTCGTTCTATAACTGCTAATCGTTTTCTCGAGACGCGTTTTGTTGAGCCATTGCTCCTGGACCGGAGTGGCATCTGCTGAGCGTGTGACGCACCTCTAACCCATCATGTCCTCCTCCCTCTTCTTCTTAGCGTGGAGCTGAACCCAACCACCACACGGAGAGGATCTGACCCCTGACCCCTGACTGAGCCCCTCCGGGTGCCCCGATGGAGCTGAAGGTCTGGGTGGACGGGGTGGTGCGGGTCGTCTGCGGCCTGTCGGAGGAGACTTCCTGCCAGGATGTGGTCATCGCTTTAGCCCAGGCCATCGGTCAGTACCGCAAGTTCGACTTCTTTACTGTCCCTTTTGGTTTGGTTTGCATGCGAGGTTCGCAATACAAGACGGCAGCGGCGGTCCAGTAAGGAGGTTACATGACAAAAGTAAGTGAAGTGAAGCTGATTAGTGCTAATGTACAGTTTGAGATGCCAATGACAAAGGAGACCATGGATCATTCGGTCCTCCTAGCAGACCTAAAACCACGACCTGAGGGTAGCAGTTCAAACGTACTCAGACGGGGGTAAGACACTTCAGAAAATAGCTTTAGCAACGAGTCTGCAATAGCACCCGATTGTCAGAAAGTGATGAATAATCGCGGCACCGTTGCAAATGAGGGTCTCCCTCTTCAATGAAAATGAAATGGATAGCGTTTTGTTTTGTTTTGTTTTTTTACACGCGTTTAACAAAACTACTGATTTCGGGTCGGATCTCTTCTGGCCTTGTTCGTGTTCATTTTTGTATTCGTTTTTTGTTCAACTGAAATTGTTGTCGCACCTCAAGACGTTCCCGTGGGTTTGCGAGGGAGAACAAGGTTCGTACGGTATACATCGTGGAGGTGTAACTCCACAGGGAGCCGCCTCGCAACCCACCAGTCTCCGACTAAAAGAGCAGTTCATCGAGAGGACAAAGATGGGGAAAACAACACACACTCTTTTGTTCCCTGTGTTTGTCATTTCATTCTTCGGTGACCTAAATAAATCAAAGGCGAGATTTTTTTTTTCTGTCGAGGGCTCGATCTTTTTTTTCTTTTCCGGAGGGGTTAGGGCGGTCAGTTTTGAATGGCGCCGAGTCTTCATTGCAGTCTCTTCGGGCTTTAGTCACGCCGTTGGCTGCGCTCAACAACACAGCTCCAGATTTAGCACCACTCCTCCTCCTCCTCCTTCCATGAGCGAGCTGCTTGCCAATTCATTAGGGAGGGTTTGTCCTCGTTTCGGTGCTTGTGAAAACATTGGTTCATTTGAAAAAAAAAAAATATATATATATATATAGTAGAAATTTTACACAACAATTCTGCTATTCTCAGCAGCTGCTGGAGGTTGGTGGGATGAGTCAATGTAATTTCTTTGGGTTGTCTCGCTGGTCGATGGACACTGAAACTGACAGACTGAAACTCTCCATTTATTCATTTTGTGCAGCCCTTGGTCTTAAAGGAGAACCAAAACCCCCTGATCCCGCTTAACGTTTAGTTTTTCCTTTTTTCCGGGGCCACGTCAATTCAGTTTCAATATGTGTAAGACAGGTGTGTCGCATTAACGCTTAATCAGCAGGTGACCGGGTAAACCTATCAGCCAATCACAGACAATGCACACGATAACATGTGCTTAATCTAGAGAGGGAGTCATCTCATGCAAGCCGATTTACGTGTTGTAAGTTAACTGAGTGGCGTAACTGAGGTGTTCGCGTTGGGTCCTCCAGGTCAGACGGGCCGCTATGTCCTGATCCAGCGTCTGCGCGACACGGAGAGGCAGCTGCTGGCCACGGACCGGCCTCTCGAGTCTCTGGCCAAGCTGGGCCAGCACGGCGCCGAGGTCCAGTTCTTCCTGCGCCGCACGGGCCCGAGCAGCGACAGCCCCGTCGCCAAACAGGACCCGGCGCCTCCCTTCCCCTTGCCTAAGCACTTGGAGCCGGAGCTCTCCAAGCGCAACCAGCCCAAGAAGTCGCTCACGTTCAACCTGGGGCCCTCCGCCTCCCCGAAGACCAAAGCGCCGCAGACCAGGAGGTCTCCGCGGGACTCCCCGGAGCAGAGAGCCTCGCCGGCGCCCTCCCCGAGCCCCCTGTCCTCCTCGCCCTTGCCGCCCGCGGTGCCGTCGAAAGACGAGGTCTTCCGGCAGGTTCTCCAGCAGCAGGACAGACTGAGGGCCACCGAGGCCCAGCTGGAGGCCCTGGAGCGGGAGGCCCGGTCGTGGGAGTCCCCCAGGCATTCGCCCTGCCCCTCGCCGGCCCGGGACGCCCTGGAGGAGCTGGACACCCTGGAGCAGGTGGTCCGGAGGAACCAGGCGGAGCTGGCCCACGAGGAGTTCTGGCAGGAGGAGCTGCGGGCGGAGCTGGAGAGGGAGGAGGGGATGAGGAGGAGGCTCGGGGAGCTCCACGCCAAAATGGACGACTGCGGCCGCCGGCTCCACGGGATCTCGGTGCGCTCGGCGCAGCTGGAGCGGGAGACGGAGCGGGAGCGGCGGGAGGGCCAGGCCTGGGCCGACGGGACGGAGCCGGAGGAGTCGTTAGCGGGGGTGAGGGCGGAGCTGCAGAGCCAGGAGAGGCAAGGGGCGGAGCTAGAGGAGCAGCTGTCCGAGAGCCAAGCGGTGTTGGGGAAGGCGGAGTCACTGCTTCTGGTAAGCGCACCTGTCAGTCAACCCTCTTACCTTTCTTCTCTCCCGCTGTCCTCCCGTTTAAATATTTTCTCCTGTGTTTTTAACCTTTCTTATAAAAGGTTTATAAGAACATAAACCATTTAATAACCACCTAATTTTAATCCCTTACTTAATGTAGGATCTAGTTCACCCCATGCTTGTTGCACTGATATTTTAAAGCAAGTGGTTGCCAAGCGGTGATTGTAGGATTCACTGTGTGTCCCCTTATCTAAATGTAAGGGCGAGGAGCCGGAAATACAGCAACCCTCAGAGTAGAGCTGAGTAGCACTGAGCCCATGCTATTGACATTGCAACCGCACCAAATCAATACCCAGCTATAAGCATATTGAGATAAACACTTCTGAGGTATGAATAAATTATGATCTGGAGAATATGCCTTGGAAAAACAGAACTTGTGAATATTTGCATATTTCAGTCCAATATATTTGCATTTATTTGCTTTATAGTTCATATTATCTAAGGCAAGGTTACTTTATAATGAACCACACTTAAACATGGGATTTAAAACATTTTAAAGGATCCCATCTAAATTAACTTTGAACTATCAGACTATCAGAGGGCTGGGCTTTGTAAACAGACATTTTCCTAACATGGTGTAGGAATATTAGAGGAATATTAGACCTAATGAACTATAATTACAACATAGGAGGAGGCCCTTTTGTGGTTAAGTTGTACAAGTTGATGTTTTGAGGCTGATCTGGTTTAGCAGGTATGTAATTCTGTCTGCTCCACAAGTGGTAATTCATGGAGTTATGTCAATATATCATGCACTTTTGGTTTCTTCTGTAGCACAAAAGCCTCTATTGATTCAAATAAGAGATAGTTGATATTCGCGGTGTCATTGTTTGCCTGTTTACTCTGGATGGTTGTCCTAGATGCGGTAGTATCTTGTGTGTTGTATCGTCTTGAATAAATACCTAACCCAGTTTAAAGGGAAACTCGAGGATCCTTTTTAAAATCCACACGAAACGGGACACGGTGGTCTGTCCCCCGCGGGTTGAGGCCCAGGCCCAGATAGTACAGCCCAGCAGGGACTCAACACCCTGGAGCCCACCATCCCCCGGTCTCACGGCCCTCCTGGTCAGCGTCTTAACGTCTTGAGTGTATTTTATAGGCTGTGGATTTAACTTTAACTTTTAAAAGCCAAACTTGCTTACCGAAGTCTCCCTTGGTTGTTCTTTGCGATGGCGGAGGGGAGCCAAAAGTGGCTCAGCATCACCGCGGGAACAGAGCGGCTCAGATTGGCTTTCACTAAACTCAGGGGCGCCCCCTGTGGGTCGGTACCGGTACTCTGCTCCTCGCCCCAGGCTCCTCTGTATCCACATGAAACCTGGCCTAGTTTTGACTGTACTTAGGGAATGCGTGGCGGTGGGTCGCTACCGCGGTACGTCGGGGGAATAATCACAATATGAGGTAACATCGTGGCATATGGCCAAAGGGTTCGGAAAATAATTAATAAAACTCCTACATAATTTATCAGCATACCTTATGAGATAATGACTCACGGCGTCATACGGGGACATGACTTGAAGGTTCATTGAGCCAGTAGGTGGAGCACAAGATTTCAAACGCGTGTTATTAATACATTTCCTGGCAAGTAATACAGGGACTATATTTTTGCATACATGTTAGATTGAGCTCCTCGCTCCAAAATGTCTTCACAGGCCTTCAGCAGTTCCAGGTGGATGAGTGAAACATCTTCTATCGTCGGTGTCATGAATCACGTTTCTCCCATTTGTATTTATTCTTACTATTACTCTTTTGAAAGTTAAAAATACATGCAGGGAAATGGATTGCCGTGGCTGATACTGAAACAGTTTAACGTGACTTTTCAGCACGGACTGAATTATGAAACCACCACACAGTGATAATAACCTGGGGCTGTGCTACAGCTCGGCGCGACATCGGATGCAAACAAGCTAATATTGCTGCATGGATAGTGCCTCTCATGTCTGTGGAGTTACTTAAAAGAACAGATTCAAACCAAAAACAGCCTTTTAAAAAGTCTTTTGAATTATTTTTGGCCTACAGAAAAAACAAAAAAAGCCTTAACTGGATCGCATCGGGACAGAAACAGAAAGCAAAGACCTGACCACCTCCAGAGCTGTTTCTTCTCATTAAACAAGAGACGCGCAGGAAACACAGAACCACCCATGTAGCTGGCGCCTGGGCCGCGAGCACGCAACCTTGTCATGGTCGTATTGTTGCCTATTCCGTGTTAACTCATTAGACACAGTACTACACAGTCATAAAACCGGGTTTATTGTTGTATTGCGCCTGCCGGGCTCGACCGGGGCGGCGGTGGGTGTCTGCCTGGCACGGTGTCTGTCGGCCCGGGGCGGACGTGCCGAGGCATGTCGCCGCGGAGATGAACACCGGGTTCCTGTCGTTCCTGTCAACACGGGCTCCACAGACAGACAGGCAGACAGACAGGCATTGTCTGTGCAGACACATTGACTGACACGGTGACATGGTGATCAATGAGGTGGATTCGACCTACTTACGAATAATCCGTCCGTTCCGTTATTTAATTGAGTTTTGATTGTGTCTTCATCTCACATGTAATCATGTTTATATGATGATGAAGAAGCCGAGTTTCCTGAGCGTTGTGGGCTCTGCCGCCCCCTTGTGGTGAAACCCGAATGTCCATTAAATATGGGCTGCAGACGGGAAGCATGACAAAACATGACTAAATGACTAACTAACTTCTGCCCTTCTGTCCTCCTCCTCCTCCTCCTCCTCCTCCTCCTCCTCCTCCTCCTCCTCCTCCTCCTCCTCCTCCTCCTCCTCTACCTCCACTTCCCTCTCCTCCTCCTCTTCAGGCCAAGCAGGAGGAGCTGGAGGAGTTGAACAAGGAGCTGCGGCAGTGTAACCTGCAGCAGTTCATCCAGCAGACGGGCGTCCCCACGACCCAGGCCTGCACCCGCACCGAGCTGCAGGAGCAGCTAGAGCAGCTCCAGCTGGCCCACTTCCTCACGGAAGAGTACAGTAATGGAGGTGAACACGCACGCGCACACACACGCGCACACACGCACACACACACACATACATACACACAGTTGCTAAAGTTTTTCATAATAGTAGTCGACTAGTTAGCCCTGGGCGCGGGTTTTCGCTGGCCGCTGGGTTGCCGTGACGACGGACCTAAGACACAAACGATAGCCTAGCGCTGTATATTTGGCATTATGCGTAACATTACATATATTAAACACTGCAACAGCATTTATGAACCTAATTATGAACCTAAATATTAACCTAAATTAGTCTGACTTGTGGGACCAGTGCGGCACGCTCAACAACATCCGATTTCTCTTCTCTTCTCTCTCCTCAGGCCACGGTCCGGCCCCCGACTCCGAGTCTCCGCCGCGGCCCACCGCCAAACAGTTCCTGGGTCATCCACGCAACCTGCAGAACCCTCTGGTGTCCAGTCTCAACCCCGAGGGTGTGTATGTGTGAGGCTCTCTCCCCCGCCCGCCCTCCCGCTCGCCACTCCTCGCGGCCTGGCCGCGTGCCGACGCTGTGTGCAGACTCTTGGATCTGGTGTGGGGGTTTGTGGGGAGCGTGACTGCATGCCGGTGGTCTCCCGTGTCTTAACTTCACTGACTGCTGCTGCTGACCTCATTTCCTGTCTGTTGATTGGATTGGCCTTGTTTGTGTTGGGGTTTTTTTTTTACATTTTTTTTTTTTTAATCTCTTCGGCTTTTTCTCTAACCTGTGGGCTTACAATCCTTATCTTTGGTTTCTCATTTAACATTTTGCGCGCGCGCACACACACACACACACACACACACACACACACACACACACACGCGCACACACACGCCAGTGCTTGTCCTCCCAAGTAGGACAAACACCAGTAAGAAGCCACTGGCTCATGATTGGCTTGTTTAAATTTGAGGTGGATGATGATTGGGTACATTTAAAATGAGTGTCATCACATCTGGTCCATGTGCCAACGTTGTGTTTCCACATCACTGGTGTGTGACACCCCAAACCAAAAATTGGCCAATTCATTTCTACATCCGTCCTCTCGTCCCACTCCTGATACAGAGCTGAAATAACTTCCAGCATCTAACGCAACGGCTGCCTATCATCATATATATATATATATATATATGAACCCGCTGCAACACAGAGTTACGCTGGTAATAGACAGAGAGACACACAGTCATAGATAGCACCGCCATTTTGATACTGCGACGCAAAGAGGAGCGGGACCGACGGTGGTTCAGCTTACCTCTTGAAGTACGGATATCGTTTGTAGTTTATGATTATTATTATTATGATTATTATTATTATTATTATTATTCTATGTCTCTGTTACAATCCCAAAGAGCGAGACGAGCCCAGTGGGTTTCCCCCGGTGGGCTGTGCGAAGCGAGCGAGCGAACACTGTGTGCGCTATGGCCGACGCTCCCGGTTCTCCCCCTTCTGCTCTGCGCCGCCATGAACCCCGCTCTGAGCTCCGCTCTGAGCTCCGCTCTGCGCGGCGCCTGCTGTGTGGACCGCTCTATTTCCGTCACGCCGCGTCTTTTAAACGGGAGTGCGTTTCGTCGGTTCATGGCGCGGTGATGGTCCGCCTTTCACCTTTTTTTTGTGTTCTTTTCTGTTTTTCCTGGCTGTTGCTATGGCAATACGTTGACGTGTTGATGATGATTCGATAGCGTACTGGACCATTTCCACTCCAGCGGTGTCATATCTCGGTGTCATTGAGAGGCAAACTCGTATCAGACTAAAACTCGCCACATGAAGAGAGTATCGTAAATGTCAAGCACACATGGTGACCACTTCCTGAGGTACGGCGTCTTCAAGGGGATGTGTTCGGGTTTTTCTTTGGTCTGAGATATTGACGTACGTCCTGATGTCGCGCCACCATGCACATCAGTCACATGGACTTAGCTTTCAATATCAAACTGGTAAATTCCCTTTTCCAAAAATGGATCCTGTGTGTTGACCTCTGATCTCTGAGGTCCAGTCACACCTTAACCTTTGACCTGTCAGCAGCTTTTAAATATAAGATTCAAAATGTCACGAATCGTTGAATTCGGATGATGAACAGATGTGGCCACGCCCATTCCCAGTGTGCACACTTACAGTATATCAATATTTACTCTCCATGCCTGTACCATCTCTATACTGACAGGTCAAAGTGTTGTGTGTGTGTGTGTGTGTGTGTGTGTGTGTGTGGGGTTTGGGTTTGGGTTTGCTTTGTTGTTTCTTTTCTGGGGGGTTAATTTTATAATTTCAGCCATTCTTAATTGTTAATAATGCCATAATTGTTAATAATGTCCACACACACACACACACATACACACACAAATACACACACACACACACACACACACACACACACACACACACACACACACACACACACACACACACACACACACACACGCAAACACGTCATCAAATAACATCCAATCACATTGTAGACACTGTATGGGATCTCTGGATCCGGGTCAGGGTCATGCAGGGCCACTGTCTCCCACAGCGAGGTCAGACCACACCTAAAATGTTAAATCTGACAAATCAATCACCGCCACGACCACCACCATCATCATCACCACCATCGTCATCATCATCATCATCATCATCATCATCATCATCATCATCATCATCATGTCCGCTTATCTCTGTGTGTGTTGCAGTCCTGGTATCCAGGGAGCCGTCATGGAGATAAAACACGGACCCCCAAGACCCCCACTGCTCCATCGACTCATTTAACCCCCCCCCCCCCCCCCCCCCCCCCCCCCGTTTACTGTCTTCCTGTTGTATGATTACCTTGTGTTACCTTTACTACCCTCATATACATACTGTATATTCTATATATATATACATATAAATATATATATACAAGATACAAATATATTTACAGTCATTTGCTACAGTGCACACTGAAAGGTACATGTATGAAATGTAAAATAATTAATTTAGGAAAACTTTTACCGACAGCAATTATTACTTTATCTGTGTATTTAAGTATAATAATAATAAAAAAAGAAAAGCTGTGCGTTGTGTTTCAGATAAATAGTTTGTGTGCGAGTGTGAGTTTTTTGACTTTTACATTACACACATATATTACCCCGATATCTTGGATATCAGGAAAATGTCAAAGAGTATATTAATATAGGCTACCTCACCCGCTTGGCCCGTAGCCAGGAGGGAAAATAGGCTCCTCCCATTAAACTGGCGCCAAGCGAGGGAAGGAAATCGATAAACTGAAATTACGTGAGATTGCAACGGATTTCATGGAATATTATTTTGTGATGCTTTGTTATTTCTCTGACCAAATGGCGGATGTGGACCACCTTATAAAACCTATAAAACCTTATTAACCTACAGGCCATACCTGCACAGGTGCACCACGTCAGCTGACCGCCGTCTCCGGCTCCGCCCACCGGCCCACTGCACCAGACAGGCAGGGAGTGAACCATCAGGCAGAGAGAGGGGGTTGTCACAGTAGTTCTATATATTCATAAAGCCACATTACTCTCTATGTCCCAGGGTTTCAGGCAGGGACGTTCCTCTGGTTTCAGCTGTGGAGGAGATGATGTGAGCGCAAGAAGTGCACGAGACGTTTCGGGGGAAGGCTTCTAGAGAATCAGTGAGGAGAAGGGCCACAATTTATTTAGTATACTTTTATTTTATGTTATTACATAACGTGTTATAAAAGCAGGCAGGTGGGCTCCGTAGCACTGCTCCTCTCTCCTGGGTGGGAACCTCCAGCTGTGGTGCTGCTGGGACACAACACAACGTTTCAACATTAAAATAAAGGCTACATACCTGACCCTAACCCTTTTTAAATTAAATAGTACATTAATAATTGCTATATGGAATTATCAGTTGTGTATTCCGTGTGTATTTCTATATGTATTTTTTTATATGCAATAATGTAATGTTAATAACACATTTTTCTATGGTGTGACGAACTCAAAACACACATTTACTTTTGCTTTCCGTGGACCTTAACAGTAAAGTGGTAATTCAGATCAATTAACTAAACCATATCTGCACTAATTAGCTCTTCTAATTGATTCTGATGATGTGAACAGCAGTAGGCTACATGTGACATGTGACCTGTGACATGTGACATCCTCTCTCCTTTAGCCACACTGCAGAAAACAATGTTACGCATTCTTTATTCATGTATTCATTGACCTGAAAATCAATGAAATTGTAGGGCTAGGCTGTATTAATATTAATACGAGCTGTTCAATGTCCACATAACAATATGTCTGCATAACAATAACAGTATAATATATAACAGTATGCTAATGAGGGGATTAGGCCTAATTAAGCACATCTGATCATCTTATAATCCTTATTAGGCAACATATTTACAGGCTGTTTCTATAGCTTGCAGCACTAAATGGTCGTTTATTTAAGATTTAACCTATTTTATATTTAGTGAAGAAGATGTTGTAGATGTTGTAAACAACTTTAACAGGACGAGGACGGTGTAGCGCCGCCTGGTGGCTGGTCAGTGTAACTGTTATGATGTCATGACGTCATCATAGGTTTTTATTATAGCTAGGCTTCATAGGTAGATGTACATGTATGTTCACGGACCCCCTACACATGTTGAAGCCGTGTTTCTGTGGTTTGGTTGTTGGCAGCGGTCTGCGCAACATGGATGCAGACCTACACATGATGGGATGCAGACCATAATACTATAACATAATTATAATATAATACACAGAGTGTGGTGAGGATGAGGACCCTGGAGAGCACCATGGACACCACACTTCTGTTGGGTTATTTACACTTTTATCTAATAATAATAATAATAATAATAATAATAATAATAATCTTTATTTGTATTGCACCTTTCATACACAGAATGCAGCTCAAAGTGCGTTACATTTTAGAAGATTTAACACAATCAGGAACATTTAACACAATAAAAAAAGGAGAGAATATTACAGACATTTAAGCTCAACCCTTAAATCTTTGCCTAAAACCAGAGACGCTGACAACAAGCGAAGGAATACAATCAATAGTCCTATTGGAGCCATTACCAAAATGCTGCACTCAAAGTAAAGTATCCTTAAAGGTCTGCACACTATTATCACACACACTTTCCGATAACAATCAAAGTACATTTTGAAGACTGGCCATCAGAATAAACGCTCATATAGTCTTTCTTTTTCGGAATAGAAAGTGCTGAGTGACCTTTAGCTCAACACAGCAGCAACACCGGACGGTGAAATCAGAGAGAAGCGGTCAGTAATGCAATAATTTATTTATTTATTATCGTATTAGCGGTACCGCATAACATTACAGTAGAGACATAATCACAGTCCACAAAGTGCTTCCTACAGTAAGTCCCACAAGCGGGATGCTACAGCTCAACTAAGTGCATTCAGGAATAACTACATTATACTTAAGAGCTGTGAGGAGAGAGGGCAGAAAGGAAGGGAGGGAGGAGAGGAGAGCAGAGTCACCTCCTTCCCTGCTTCCTCCCTCCTTACCTGTCTTAGCCAACCAGAAGCGTTGCATTCACACGCCTGCTGTGATTGACAGGTCAGATCCCTCCCGCCTCTCTAATCCTGAATCAATCACAACACCTTTATGACCTTTAGGTGATTAAAATAGATATATGCGGTGTGTGTGTGTGTGTGTGTGTGTGCGGTGTGTGGGTGTGTGTGGTGTTTAGCATTCTTGCACACAGATCATTTAACCCCCAGACGATATACATCTTGATGATAATAACACAACTATTTTTTTTTTTTTTTTTTGTTCTCGAATATCTCCACGTCCCGGAGACGGAGGGATAAACAATCGTCTGCTTTTAAAAAAAAAAACGCAATTACAGCAGCGCCGCTCTGAACTCCCCCCCCCCCCCCCCCCACGCCGCGCTCGGCCTGCTGGGTAAACAAACACACCAGCTGACACAGACACAGTGTACTATCGCTCCCTGGCGCGCGCACACACACACACACACACACACACACACACACACACACACACACACACACACACACACACACACACACACACACACACACACACACACACGCACACACACACAGGAGTTGTGTATAAGTACAAAGAAGCAGAGTCTAGACTAAGTCTATTTTTATTTGGTGCTTTAAGGCGGACGGACACATTTGGTTTGAGTTGCAAACGCATCTTTGCAGATTTCAGTCAGCTTGGCACGGTGCCAAGTCCCTGACAGCCTGGATAACCTCCTGGCCTACTGAGACCGGGGACCTCTTGCCCTACTGAGACCGGGGACCACCTCCTGGCCTACTGAGACCGGGGACCGCCTCCTGGGGCCTACTGAGACCGGGGACCGCCTCCTGGCCTACTGAGACCGGGGACCGCCTCTTGGCCTACTGAGACTGGGGACCGCCTCTTGGCCTACTGAGACCGGGGACCACCTCCTGGGGTCTACTGAGACCGGGGACCGCCTCCTGGCCTACTGAGACCGGGAACAACCTCTTGGCTTACTGAGACCGGGGACCGCCTCCTGGCCTACTGAGACCGGGGACCACCTCCTCGGGCCTACCTCCTGGCCTACTGAGACCGGGGACCACCTCCTGGGGCCTACCTCCTGGCCTACTGAGACCGGGGACCACCTCCTGGCCTACTGAGACCGGGGAAAACCTCCTGGCCTACTGAGACCGAGGACCACCTCCTGGGGCCTACTGAGACCGGGGACCGCCTCCTGGGGCCTACTGAGACCTGGACCACGGTGGGACTGGCCTCATATCCTGCATGTTAACATGAAGTCTGGCCATGAAGTCAGGAGCTCCCATATCTGGTCATGTGACGCGCCCCACGTGAATGAGCTGCAGATGAGCTGCGATACTTTAAGTGTTTAATTAACGCTCACCAACATCAATATTAACTTTGACGGTGTATTGGGTTTAGGGTGTGTGTGTGTGTGTGTGTGTGTGTGCGCGTGTGTGTGTGCGTGTGTGTGTGTGTGTTGGGTGATAATATGTTGCATGCGTGGGTGGAGCGCAGCGTTCGCACGTCCACAAACAATCCTGACGGACGGATGGACGACAGTCACTTTGATTAAAAATAAAATATGATACGTAGATACACACGCAGAGACAAATAAAAACTACAAACAAACATTAGTGATCATTTCAAAAACACATTTTACTTTGAGACTTTACTTAAAACAATACAAAAAAAAGAAAAAAAAAAGAAAGAATAATTATGATGACAATAAGGCTCTCATGACCCCTCATACAGGCTACTGGAAATACCAACAGTGGTATTTATTTTACATTTTATTATGGATATATATTCCTTTATATATATATATATATATATATATATATATATATATATATATATATAATAAAATGTAAAATAAATACCAACAGTTGTATTTATTTTATATTTTATATTTTATATATATATATATATATATATATATATATATATATATATATATATATATATATATATAATCCTATATATAGGGTCCTGGCCCTTATCACAGTACACATGTTTAATCTGCATCCATATGAGGTCCACATACCGGACGTCCAGTGGGCCTATGAAGGCCTGGGTGCAGAACCAGACCCAGGACCCAGACCAGGACCCAGACCACGACCCAGACCAGGACCAGCAGCAACCATGAGGCGTCCCCAAAAACAAGTTAGCCGCTGTCACACGCACAGTGGGATCGGGAAGTGGCGCAATGTGCGTTAGTCAGTGGCTCACCTGCTTTTAGATATCGTTTTACTGGAAACACGACCTGCAAATTAAACACACACACACACACACACACACACATATATATATATATATATATATATATATATATATATATATATATATATATATATATATATATATATATATATATATATACACACACACACGTGAGACCAGGGTGGGGGGGGGGGGTCATGGTGGTCCTGCTCACCTGTCCTGGACCCGGGTCGGACTCCAACGGGGAGGGGGGGGTCCGGAACCATTAACCCCTATAGGGGGGGGTCCTCCAGGTGGTCTACTGGGTCTGAGGAATGGTGGACTGGACCCTGCTGGACTACTGGGTCCAGGGGGTCAGAACTTTTAGAAAAAGTTGTGTCACTGATCCGTCAACATGTGCCAATCAGAAACTCGCATCCCCATTCACGCCAGACGTTAATTGCGTTATGCGTTAATTGCACAGCCTCATAATAATACGATATAAGATTTAAACTGACAATACTTACCGGCTCTAAGTTATCCTTTCTCTCCGTCCGCGGGAATAAACCGTTAAAAAGTGAGGAGGACGTTAAAACACGGCATAATAAAACATATATAATGTACAGTACACCACATCCACACACACACACTCACTCACACACACATACACACACACCGCGGAGCAGCCCCAGCCCCGCTTATGGACACACGTCAGCGGGACGGAGCGGCGGCGGCTCTCGGCCAATCAGCGGCCGCGCCGGGCTCCGGGAGCCCGCCCATCGCGGGGGCGCCGGCCAATGGGAGCGGGCCGCGAGGTGCGGGGGGCGTGGCCAGCAGCAGCGCCGTGTTTCCGACTCCTAGTTTGGGGCGCGGCGCGTTCGTTCCCGCACGTCGCACATCCAGGGGCAAACCATTACACGGGTTACGTGTTTCTCTCCCCCCCCTCACCCACACCCACACCCCCCCACACACCCATCGCGGAAACCTCCCCCCCACACGCGTCTCTGCGGGTTTTCCACGGTTAAAAATCCGGCTTTTATCCGTCCCGTTTCCGCGCCACCCCTGCTCCTCCGGAGAGTTGGTTTCGTCCGGCCCCTGCCCCTGTGCGCTGTTGCCATGAGCGGAGTGTGGAGGCGCACGTAGCGGGAGGGGAGGAGAGAGGAGGGAGGGAGGGGAGGAGAGAGGAGGGAGGGAGGGGAGGAGAGGAGAGAGGAGGGGAGGGAGGGAGGGAGGGGGGAGGAGAAGGGAAGGGGGGAGGAGGGATGGGGGGCGTGTATATGTGTGTGTAAGTGTGTAGGCCTATGTGTATGTGTGTGTGTCAGTGTGTGTGTGTGTGTGTGTCAGTGTGTGTGTATGTGTGTGTGTGTGTATGTGTATGTGTGTGTCAGTGTGTGTGTGTGTGTGTGTGTGTCATCAATTATTGACTTAGCAGCACTCCTGCTTGGAGACGTGACTTGTGTGGGGTGTGTATTGGGGGGGGGGGGGGGGGGGTATTTGTACTTATTTACAATTATAGTATTCATATTATTGTTGTTATTTAGCATTATTGTGAATATTTGAAGTGAAAACTGCAATGAATACGGCATTTTCTTTGGAAATTATAATATATATATATATATATATATATATATATATATATATATATATATATATATATATATATATACCGGTATATATATATATATATATATATGATGATGATTTAATATATGATTTAAAGTCCACATAATTGCTCTGTCCAACTTATTTCTAGGCTGGTGAACGTTTCAACTCTGTGTGTTCATCACGTGTTGCTGCTGTGTTTTATTTATACCTGTGGTTGTAACAACCCTCCCCACGGCGACCCGCGGCCCTTATGTAACACCTGCCGTGTTGTAACACCGGCCGCCGCCAGGGGGCGACAGAGCCCGTCTCGCCTGGACAGTAACATTAAGGTCAGGGAGAGGGACATGTGCTGAGTGTTTCTGTTCACACTTGGAGACCACGTGTGTGACCTGCAGGAAGCTTATCACGAACACGCAACTCAACACAACTATTTAAACTTTAAATTTACTGTTTAAAAATGGGACTACTGTGCACGTTTTTTGACTGACTCTTGGCTTTTAATGCTGTTGGAGGATTGCTCTCCTCGACCTTGAGGTTCAGGGTTCAGGTGGACGAGGTACGTCTCAACGTGTGCAGTCAGAGTCCACATGCATGGCGGTTGTAATGTGTCATGTTAAAGACATGTGTCGCTGTGATTGGAGTCCGCTCAGCCATTATGCTGCGTTCAGGCTGCATGGGATTTACCGGTGAATCACCCGCTTCCCACCCGTCACTCCTTCACACCGTGGATGTAATTAGAGGAACATTAAACTGATGATTACAACCAGGAGTTTGGTATGTTTCTGAAAGGCAGTAAATAATAGACAAGTGACTGGAGAGTACATAAAAATGCATAAGCAGAAGGCCGCCGTTCAATAAACAATAAATCGTAATTGAATGCAGTTGTGATCAATCCCACTGTGTTCCTCAACACAGTGTGCACAACCATGTGCAGGTACAACCATGTGCATGTACAACCATGTGCAACCATGTGCATGTACAACCACGTGCATCCATGTGCATGTGCAACCATGTGCAGGTACAACCATGTGCATGTGCAGACACTAATGCACAGACGCAGTTAATTCACGCACAGCTGAGCCAGTTGATGTATTATGTGTTGCATGGTCTGCTGTCTGGCGTCAACATCCGCAAGTTGTAATGATGGGACTCTGAATAATTAATCAAAAATAATATCGAAATCGTAATATGGCCAAGTGCAATATCCAAATCAAAGTACAATATCCACATTTTGATTATGGAAAATGGTGTAAATAAATATAAATGTATATTTACATTTACATGTTATATTATATTTTGTATAACACCATTCTAAGTGAGGTACGGCAGTGTTACAGAGATGCCCTGGCCTACACATTATTTATTCTCCAGATGTAAAACAACGTGTTTGTTTGGCACAGACACCCCCCCCCCACACACACACACACACAAATATCACATCATGATTTTAATAGTTTTTTCAATGAGAAAAAAAAAAAAAAGATTTAAAAAAAAGAAGTAATTCCCACTAAAATATCGAATCGTATCGCGATCGCAACAAAAATCGGCCCAAAAAATAATCGCAGTGCCGTTCCGTCCCACGCGACCTGAACGCCGCAGCGCCGTCCATATGCAGCCGCTGGTGTCACTCAGCCCGGGCTGCACAGCGAAGAGGGTAGGTGTTAAAAACCACGTTATATCTCTGACACGGACACCCCCCCCCCCCCCGACATACTACTAAGGCTAAATGTAAATATGTAAATATATACTCGTAGTACTGCACTACTTAACGGTTGTCTGAAATAAAGAGCCTGGGAAGCTGGCAGTTAGCGAACTGAATTTAGCAGTTCTGGTGTTAGCTAGTCTGTTAGCAGCAGGACCGGTGTGTGTGTGTGTGTGTGTGTTTGTGTGTGTGTGTGTGTGTGTGGGGGGGGGTCATTTGGTTCACTTTTGTGTGTTTTTAATTGTGTGTGTGTGTCACGTTGTGTTTCCCGGTTGCGAGTCGTGTGTGTGTGTGTGTGTGTGTGTCGTGTGTGTGTGTCTCGTGCGGCGGCTGTCACCCGCCGGCTGTTGTTTACAAACGCAGCTAGCTCCGAAACGCCGCACACACTGCAGGCGGAGTGCTAGCCACGCTAGCCATGTAGCTCCCCTGGACCAGCAGCAGCACCACCAGCCTGCACATGGTGGTGGGCGAAGCAAGAGGCTGGCCTGTCTGTCTGCCTGCTTGCTCTCTGTCTGTCAGTCAATGTGTTTTCCTTGATGCATGCATACACAAAGATAGGACACGTGTGTGTGTGTGTGTGTGTGTGTGTGTGTGTGTGTGTGTGTGTGTGTGTGTGTGTGTGTGTGTATCTCCTGGCTGTCCCATCCTCCATTCATGGTGGTGCTGCTGCTGCTGCAGCCCTGTAGTGTAGATGTGTGCACAGCATCCCTGCAGGAGCAACACACGGGTTCATGCAGTCATGCAAATTATTCATGTACAGCTTTCTTTTGTTTTAATGATTGTTAGAACCAACACTTTATGTCGTCTCTTAATACCATTGATTATTTATGTTCAGTTTTCTCTCTCCTTCCTTGAAGAATAAAGGCTAAAACCGTCTGAAGGGCGAAGAGCTGTCCAATAGACCCCAAATAGTAAGTACCGCTCACCACCACTGCATTGCATACATCATACATCTGGATATGTACTGACTTTTCTGAAACTGACACATACAGCAGTGGTTGTGTAGCCTGGCGGCGCCAGACCCACATCAGAAAGATGTAAGGTCTGGCTCAGCTCCATTGGCAGTGTGGGCGGGATAAACGGTTGTCTTTCAAGTTCCCTCTGCACGCAATAGGATAGCGCTACAACCAATCAGAGCAACGAAGAAGGTGACGTAGTCATGGCGACGGCTCCGACTACGTAATTAATCAAAACTCTGAATACGTATTTATTTTCGAGGAAAGACTTCAGTGCCGTTCTTTGTTCTTTTCTCAAATAAAATGTTAACTTCAAGTCTTGAAGAGTTGCAGCCAAAGCCGAGTGGAGAGACAGCTGTTCGCCAGCAGCAGCAGCCATTGTTTACCTCCAACACGGAACCGTCGCAACTCTGTCGTCATGGTAGCCCGGCTTTCGACTCCGCCCCTCACGCTGTGATTGGTCTGACATACTTTGTGTTTCCAGTACCAAAAAGCCGACGGAGCCGTGCTAGACCTACTTAGCTGCAAAATAAATTTGCTGCCGCTAGGGGGTGTCTAGATGTCTAGGCTAGTGGTTGTGCACAGTGCTCACAATACGTATGTGGTGTTTAGGTGTACTCATGCTTGCAGAAGACCCACCTGTTGTTTTAGTTTTGTTTATCTCATTCCCTCAGAGATTCGTCTTCTGATGGTCAAAGATGGAGGAGGATGACAGCCAGGATGAGCTGATCAACAAGAACCAGGCTCACTGCAAGAGGAAGAGGTCCACTGTGTGGGACATCTCAGGTAGGAGTTTCTTATATTTCGTATGGTCTTCCTCCGGCAATGTAACCTCAGTAAAAGTTAATTTGCGACTAAGGCTTGTACATCAGAGTGCATCATGGGACTCAAGATAGTTGTAGTTCTGTAAAATCCTACATCGACGTAAATATCCCATAACCTCGGCTAATGAAAACTTTGTTTTGCTACGTCTTGCATGAGGAACTCTTCCAATAATAACAAATATTTTCCAGATTAATTGCTAAACAATGACCAAAACAACATGACTACCAACATAATAACTAACATTACAATGCTCCTACGCGGCGGTCATTGCGGTGTGACGTCGCGATGTACACGCCCTATTAATCCAAATGAGAAAAAAACAACTAAGTTTCTTCTTCCTCCTTGTTAGACGACTCTGACGATGTTGAGGAGCAGTCTGGGGAGGAGGAGGAGGAGAGTGGAGAAGGGGAGGATGGTCTAGATGAAGATGAGGAAGAGGACACTGACGGTGAGAACGTGTGGATTTGGTTTGAAGTGTAAGAGTTGTAGCACTGAAACCTCTTCTCTTGGAGACCATTATGTCTGCTGCTCTCTGAACTTCCTCTTGCATTTTTTAACATCTAGATAATCCTGTTTGCTATTTCTGGTTTAGACAACACACAGAATGGCAATTACAAGCAATGTGTTGCAAACATATTCCACTGTGCTCCCCAAACAATGTAGTGGTGCCACTGTGCCACCATAGGTTGAGCTTTTTGATATAATTTGCCATCGCTTAAACATTGAAATGACTGCTCTGACTGTTTAGATATCTATTTCACTATGACTACTTATCGATTTAGCAGATGCTTTTATTTTGCTTTTTTATTTAGATAGGGGTTAGGGCATCTTGCTCAAGGATGCTACAGGTAAACGGTGGTCTTGCACCTTTCAGTTTGGAGTGGATCCCTCAAACCACTGCTACACTATCCTGTTATGTTTTAAGGCGGCAGGATTACTGTTGCATTCAGAACCAACTTTGATAAATCTGCCGAATCATAGCTTGCTAATTCATTGTGTCTCTCCTAAAATAGTATATGCCAAAAAGGATCGTGACGTTAACCGGAACGTCCATTTATAGCTAAATTAATTTATAAATAATCCATTCTTAAAACTACCTTTTTAACTAGTATTATAATAGCTTGATTGACACCACCATGGTGTGCAAGGTCAGGTGACTCTGTGTTCCCGCTGCTTCCACCAGATGATGATGATGAAGAGGAGGATGATGAGGAGGAGGAGGAGGAAGACGGCAAGCCCCAGGAAGGCCCGGTGGCCGGCACCTCCGCCGACCTCGACGGGATGAGTTCTGACGAGGATGCGGAGAAGTGTCCCATCTGTCTGAACTCGTTCGGCAGCCAGCCAGTAGCCACCCCCGAGAGCTGCGAGCATTACTTCTGCCTCGACTGCATCCTGCTGTGGTCCAAGGTGGGCGGGGCCTCTGCTCTATAGGCCTTAGTCAGACGTCAGATGTTTTCCATCGATTTTGGTCTGAACTTTTTTTCCCCCTTTTAACTCTTTTAACTAATTGTCTCCTGTTGCGTCTGACGTTTTAGAACGCAAACTCCTGTCCCGTGGACCGCATTGTGTTCGGTAGCATCTACCTGCGCAAATGTTACGGAGGGAAAGTTCAGAAGATGGTGAGTTTGTTTTGTGAACCTCCTCCGCCGTATTATTTTATTTACCCTGTGTCTATACAACCTGACAAGAATGTTTCCACTGCATTGCACCATTTTAATTGTTTAATAGATCAAGACATGCCTATCAGTCTCCCTTTTGCGGCTGGCCAGCGCAATCCCTGAGAAGAACGAACATCTGTAGAAAGAGGTTACCTTTGCGAAAAGGTGATGTTAAGTCGTTAGCTCATGGATATCATGGCAGACGACTCAGCCGATCGTCCTCTGCTGTAGCAGCCTGATATCAGACAGAATTGTCAACTCGTTCCTCTCCATGTCCATCTTCGGTCTGACATCGCCTCCACTCTAACCGATTTCTGTGGGGGCGGTGGATTGAATGTTCCCCAACCAATCACTAGAGACCAACGTGTCCGCCTGAATCTAACGTTTAAAGTCGACACTGATGCGTAGCCATGGCGACATACTGGTTTCATACCGGGGGTCTTAAGAGTGGAGCGGAGCAAAGTAAAAACAAACTACGATGTCGGGCGATATTAGGAAGACACGCCTCAACATACCTCGATTTATAATAGTCTCAATAGCAGCGTCTATCTTGTCTATAGCGGCCGCCATTGTTGTTATTGCTCCTCCTTGGTTCTGGTGAACAGCTTCACATTGACGTTGGTCCCGCCCACGGCGCTGATTGGCTAAACGTTAGTCCCTCAAACGGATAATCGCTTTTTCAACCGAGAAATCGCTGTTTCACGTCACAATGCCAGACCAGAAAGCAGTCAACTCGGTGGAGTGGGTGGAGTTAAAGGTCTGGACCCGGGCAAATGCTGTGACGTTGCAAACAAAGCTTCATGTGTCCAGAGCAGCCCAGATGCAAAGTGTGTGATGGCTGTGGGTGGGGGTGCTTGGTTCTGGTTTTCAGATCACGGTGGAGAAGCCGGTGAAGGAAGGTCAGGAGGAGGTGGTGAACCTGGAGCTGGAGCAGACCACCTGTGAGGTGTGTGGGGGGAGCGACCGCGAGGACCGCCTGCTGCTCTGCGACGGCTGCGATGCTGGGTGAGTGGGGGGGGGGGGGGGGGGACCCTGCCACCGTGACATCTTCTATTTTATTAATTATTTGATTATATACCTTTTGTTCATGCGCACAAAATGTTTATACACACTATCTGAGTAGTAGAAATGTAGATTCAACCCAATCAGAGTAGCAGACAATTCTATGTAGATACCACGTGTCTCCATCCATCCAATGTGTGTGTGTTTGTTGCCGTAGTTACCACATGGAGTGTCTGACCCCCCCGCTGGATGCCGTCCCGGTGGAGGAATGGTTTTGCCCCGAGTGTGAAGCCAACAACCGCAACTCCAGTAAGCCCACTGTTGATGTGAACCAATCAGCACTCAGCACACTAAGGATGTGAACCAATTAGCAGTCAGTACCTGATGTTGTTAACCAATCAGCAGTCAGCACACTGATGATGTGAACCAATCAGCAGTCAGTACCTGATGTTAACCAATCAGCAGTCAGCACACTGATGATGTGAGCCAATCAGCAGGCAGCACACTGATGATGTGAGCCAATCAGCAGTCAGCACACTGATGATGTGACCCAATCAGCAGTCAGCACACTGATGATGTGAACCAATCAGCAGTCAGCACACTGATGATGTGACCCAATCAGCAGTCAGCACACTGATGATGTGACCCAATCAGCAGTCAGCACACTGATGATGTGAACCAATCAGCAGTCAGCACACTGATGATGTGAACCAATCAGCAGTCAGCACACTGATGATGTGACCCAATCAGCAGTCAGCACACTGATGATGTGAACCAGCCAGCAGTCTGCTGGACACTTGCTGCAAGGTTATGGTGACATTTGTCTGATATACTGCACTGTAAACTCTTAGTGAATGCAGTATGAATGAAGCACCATCTCGATCCGTGTATCATTTCATTTATATATTTCTATCCAAAAGCGACTTTTATCCAAAGCGACGTACAAGTTAATCAATCAATAATCAATCAATCGAGGTCACAGCGTGCAATCAAATTTGGAAAATGGGCTACAAAAAGTGAAGGTGCTCTTCTGAAAGAGTGCAGAGTGGGAGTAGCCTGATATGAGACAGAATTGTCCTTGGTTCTGGCGCACAGCTTGACAACGGCATTAGTCTCGCCGTGGTGCTGATCGTTAGTCCGTCCTCATTGGATAATCGCTTTTTTCCAAATGAGAAACCGCTGTTTCATGTCATAATGCCAGACCAGAAGCAGTCAACTCTCCAACTCGGTGGAGTGGGCGGATTCAAAAGTCTGGACCCAGATAAGGGTAGTAGTAGGAATCGAAAATATAAAGCTAAAACAACGTGTTTTTAATTAAAAAAAACCAATTATATTAGTGGCAATGATTAATAAAATGTATGAAGTATGATTAGTAAAGGAGAACCAAACCTAGAGAAGGATTCATCTAATGCAAATCAATCTACAAGTGGTGTTGGGAGTTTATTTGTCTTGTAAACATGTTTCCCTTTTCCAGTCCCTTTTTTTAAAATGACACTTTTAGCCATCGATGAGTCAATGATTCATGACCAACAAATACTGTTTCAAATCTAATCTCGGCAGCCTGGGGCTTTGCTCCCGGCTGTGTTTGTGGAGGAAATTTCACCATGGGGGGGGGGGGGGGGTTGTGATGTTTTCAGGGGTCACTGACGAGGAGCTGAGCGATGCGGACAGTCTGCCGGCCCGCGCCCGGCCCCACGCCGCCCGCGGCCACCGGCCCTCCGCCGGCCCGGGGCCCACCCGCGCCATCGCCCGCACCCAGCAGAGCGAGCGGGTCCGGGCCAACGTCAACCGCCACCGCATCACCCAGGCACGCACCGCACAGGTTTGGCATGAGGAGTGTCGCTTCTCAGTCTTGGCTTCTTCTTCTTCCTCTTCTTCTTCTCTAACATGCATAACCAAGCGGCGTGGCGTGGCGAGACATACTAACACTAGCTAACGCCTCGTGAGACCGCCCCCATCGAAGAGAGGAACATTCTGTTTCTCTCTGCAGGTCGGTCTGACCTCGATCCTGTTGAAAGCCAAAACATGTAACATCGCTAGGGCTAATCAGCGCTCAGGGGAGAGAGTTTCAATTCACGACGAACAAAGAAAGTGTAGCAATCTACGGAGCGATCAGAAATATACTGAATAACGATGTTTAAAAGATGAACAGAAATATCTTCTCGGATTTGCTGTGCGTCCGACCAGATTTGGCAAAAGAGCGAAAAGAGTGGCTGGAGGTTTTTTTTTGCACAACTTAAGGCCGCGTCCATATTTGGAAATCAATGGCTGCCCCGGCCAAGGCCAGACTGTTAAACGGTGGTGAAATGCTAACATGAATATCAGGATGGTCTCAAGAGGCTACACCGACGCACTGCTATCGGACTTTGCTGCCGATGCCAGGCGCATACAGTATATATATATGTGCCTATGTACACGTATATGTGCATATATACTAGAGATGGGCATAGATTAAAATCTTTAATCTAGATTAATCTAATGGTAATCTTGAAATTAATCTAGGTTAATCTAGATTAAGGTGGCTCCTTTGAATGATGTCGAAGGAGTCCATAATATGTATTTGCTGCATAAATAATAACTTATATTACCCAAATAATGACTATAAGTGAGTTTTTTTGAGATTGTTGAGGGGGGGGGGGGGTGCTACCGGAGGATTTCGGTTCGCGATAATATCGGCGATAAAAATATTATCGCCGATAATTATCGCAGCGCGGTAACGCCGATAACGGCCCATCACTAATATATACACATGTATATTATCATGTTGTATATTGAATGTAAAATGTACCGTGTGGCAGGGTCGCTCCGGACCACACGCCACCCAAGTGGCTTTCACTGGGGCCCTCCGACACGGGACACGGGTAGATGTTGGATTCAATATGTATTTATTGGAGATGGCAGGTGGTATTCGCCGAGCTGATGTTACAAGCTGCCATGACAGTCGCTCCTCCTGAGTGTGTGTGTGTGTGTGTGTGTGTGTGTGTGTGTGTGTGTTGATAGCTGGTTTATTCTGGGTGCCATGATGGCTGTCATGCACCACAGGTGTGCAGCCCCACCCAGCCCAGAGTCCAAACAGTCTGACTCCGGCCAGGTGAGGCTGTAGACCAGCCATCAACAACACACACACCCTCCACATACCCGTTCCGTACATTTGTTCCTAAATATTGGTCTTAGCGCATACTGTTCAGTGACAGTAGATATTTAATAAATACAGGGCATCATTTGGTATTTGTTCAGTCTTAGTTGGACTTCCTTCATTGATTGATTGCCTAAATGATTGGCTGTTGTTTGGGTCAGACATGGGTGAATCTGAAATGTCTGTTTGCCATTTTTTGCTGTGTTTACCTAACCCACGTGTGTCACCTGAGTTGATGCCTTGTGTTGCATGCTGGTATTTGTAGTCCTACGGCTGTGTTTGACTTGAATGTAATGTCCGGTGTGTATTTGACCAGTTGGCTCCCACGTACATGATGCAGTCCACCTGGCTGGACGACACCATCAACGCGGTGGTGGCGGGCCTCAACACGGCCGTCTACATACGGGACCTCAGCTGGCGCCCGGCCGCGGGCACGCGCCGCAAGTCGGGTACGCGGCGCGCTCGAATCCGAACCTGGATTCACATTCAGGGGTTTAGTGAAATGGAATTAGCTTTGGGTGCCGCGTGTCATCGTGAGCTCAGCATAGAGAGAAACAGCAAACAACATGACAACTGAAGCACTCACACAGCACAATGTTGTTCTGTAATGAGGCTGTCACAGCTTCAACTCAGTCAGAAACACAACAATAGTGTTTATTTTAGTGCAACAGAAACTGCTAAACACACATATTTTGGTATCTCTATTAAATCTCTCTGTAAAGCGAAGTACTAGAATAGCGCCGGCCTAAAACAAAAATTGACATTCCTATTGTGTCTACTTAACCGATGAGGACCCTTTGTCGCGTTCACAGGAAAACGCAGAAAAACCAGGAAGGTGTCGTCGGCCAAGGGGCAAAGTGGCAAAGCGAGCACCACCGGGGTGAAGAGGAGGAGGAGGAAAGTGAGGAGGAAGTCCAGGAGGAAGCTGGTGAGTCTGCCCACACATCTCTTCCTGCCCTCTTCACAGAGGGCTGTGACCTTGTTGTAGCCTGGGAACCAGAATCTGCAAGCTTGTGTTTTATTTGCTCTGGCAGATACGTCTGATATGCCCCTCTCCTGTTCAGACAGAGTTCCAGCCAACACCCTTTTATCTAACTGGAAGGTATATTTTCTCTAGAAGAAGAAGAAACGACTGCACTTGAAGCTTTTGTTGATAAGAAAGATGTTTGCCGTACTTCCCACAGGATTCGTTAAAAGTTTAATTTACATCACACGTTTCGTAGCTCTGATTGGTTATAGGTTCATCCAATTGCGTCCAGAGGCGTATTGGTCTGCGCCCGTTAATGACGCTCCTTGGGAATAGAAAATGAACTGAGAGGTTCCAGCCTAATATGCATTTGCTAATTGGTCTGGCGATGCCAGGCTAACCTTGTCAAAATAAGACCTGAATCATCCTGCTGTCCCGGATGATGTAAACCCAGGGCTACTGCTAACAGAGCAGGCCAACCACACTCAAGAAACTATGAAGGAACTTTCCGTATTTCTATTGAGGATGATTCGGCACATAGCATCAATGATTCTTATATACTGTAAATGAGTGAATGGCAGGCAGACAAACACGTTTTAAAAGTTAGAATTGCTTTCATATAAAAAGGTTTCCAGTAGCTAGTGAAAGTAATATACTAGGGACTATTGTAGATTAACCCCATGACTCAAAAGTAATCAAGTAATAAATTCCCCTTCAATAGGGAGGAAGTACATTCTTGTTGCTGGATGAGGGCAGGAAATAAAAAAAAATACCCTTATGTCGCAATGCATTCATAGGAAATCTGTGTTTTTCAAATAAACACTAGGATTTCTATTTTTGGCTTGACTGGCATTTATCCGTGGAGTCACTGAGTGAGTGAGTGATAGTCACACCATTGGTGGGAGTGAGTGAGTGACGGTCGGTTGTTGTTTTGACTCAAAGGTTTGTTTGTTATGTCATGTGATATTATTATGTGTACTTCAGTACACTTTAAGAACAAATATTACTGGGCCCACTGCAGACAAATGCAGATGGACATTTCATATCCAGGACACACACAGTCCAGACACATACAAGGTCCAGACACATACAAGGTCCAGACACACACAAGGTCCAGACACACACACGGTCCAGACACATACATGGCCCAGACATACACACGGTCCAGACACACACACGGTCCAGACACACACAAGGTGCAGACACATACACGGTCCAGACACATACGCGGTCCGGACACATACGCGGTCCGGACACACACACGGTCCGGACACATATACGGTCCAGACACATACACGGTCCAGACACACACAAGGTGCAGACACATACACGGTCCAGACACATACGCGGTCCGGACACACACACGGTCCGGACACATATACGGTCCAGACACACACACGGTCCAGACACATACACGGTCCAAACACACACACGGTCCGGACACATACGCGGTCCGGACACACACACGGTCCGGACACATATACGGTCCAGACACACACACGGTCCAGACACATACACGGTCCGGACACACACACGGTCCGGACACACACACGGTCCGGACACACACACGGTCCGGACACACACACGGTCCGGACACACACACGGTCCGGACACACACACGGTGCAGACACACACACGGTGCAGACACACACACGGCGCAGACACACACACGGCCCGGACACACACACGGCGCGGACACACACACGGTCCGGACACACACAGACGGTCCGGACACATACACGGTGCGGACACACACACGGTCCAGACACACACACGGCCCGGACACACACACGGTCCGGACACACACACGGTGCGGACACACACACGGTCCGGACACACACAGACGGTCCGGACACACACACGGTGCGGACACACACACGGTCCGGACACACACAGACGGTCCGGACACATACACGGTCCGGACACATACACGGTCCAGACACATACAAGGTCCAGACACATACACGGTCCAGACACACACACGGTCCGGACACACACACGGTCCAGACACATACAAGGTCCAGACACATACACGGCCCAGACACACACACGGTCCGGACACACACACGGTCCAGACACATACAAGGTCCAGACACATACACGGCCCAGACACACACACGGTCCACAAACTAGGTATTGACCTAGTCTTGTTTGAAATAGCATGATTTGTCACAACAAGCCTTCTTCTCAAACTCTAATATAGTACATTAAACTTAACTTAACACGCGTGCGCATGTGCGTCGTTGACATGACTTTCAGGTGGTGAAAAAGCAAGCCACGACCCGCAGCCGCATCGCCAAGAACCTGGGGATAGCCAGGCCCAAGGGCGGCTCGTCGCTGCCCTCGGTGTACCGGCCCTCGGAGCACACGCTGGGGAACATGCGTGCCGACATCGGCGCCGCCTCGCTCTCGGTGTACGGCGACCCGTACGACCTGGACCCCTTCGTCGACGGGTAGGTTTTAGGGCTGCGACTAACGGTTATTTTCATAGTGATGTCATTCCTACTCATTGTATTGCTTCTAACCCACCTGCTGTGTGTGGTGTTGCTGGTCCAGGGTGGAGGAGGAAGAGCAGCGGACCCAGGTCACATCTCTGCTGGAGGCCAAGAGGCGAGGCATCTCCCACTCCGCTCTGCGCTCCCACCAGCCCGTCGCCCGACCCATCACCACCGGCCTGTCCAGGTGACCCCTCTGACCCCTGACCCCTGACCATACCTGTTAACCCCTTCTGTTTTTACCGGGATTCTCCCGTTTTTTTACCCTTCTCTCCCGCTGTCCTCCCGTTATTATAATATAAAAAATGTTTTAATTTATATAATGCAGGGATGTTCACTGCATTTCACTTTCAACCAGATGTCTGATCCTCCTGACCATATCTGAACATATTCTCCTCCTGACCATATCCAAACATATTCTCCTCCTGACCAAATCTGACCATATTCTCCTCCTTGTGGTGCTGCAGAAGGGGCGAAGCCATCCCCCAGTCATCACGGTGCGTTGCCGAGGCGACGCCCGTGCCGGACCTGCTGGGGAGCATCCTATCAGGACAGAGTATGCTGCTGATGGACAGCTCTGCTGTGGTCATCAACAGAGACGGCACGCTGAAGGCCGCCAGGACAGGTGGGTAGTACAGGTCTGCCTTAGGACTGTGCTCATTTGACCGAATAATAAATACTGCTGCTGGATGTCATGGAAACAAATGATGAAATGACACTGAACTGTGTTGCAGAGAGACCGTCTTCTCTTGTGAGCCCAGGGTCCAGTTCCTCATCCCGGCCGTCCCCCTCCTTCCCCTCCCCCCCCCTCCTCCTCCTCTCACAGCTCTCCCTGCTTGCCCTTGCCGTCCCAGTCCCAGTCCCAGCCCACACCTCACAGCCACCCGGCGCCACACTCACACCAGCCCGCCCCGGGTCACCACCGCTTGCCGCCGGCGCCCCCCCAACCCCACAGACCGGGCCCCTCCACCTCGTCGAGCCACCGAGGGACCAACGGCGTGCACCCGCCCTACCACGCTCACGCTCACGACAGGAAAAGCGCGAGCGAAGCCATGAAGGCCCCCACCAAGGAGGTCTGGGAGGACATTTCGGCGCTTCCCAGGATACCCAAAATAAAGCGAGAGGGCAGCAGCAGTGGGAACACTCAAAGTAGAACTAGTAGTAGTAGTAGTAGTAGCAGTAGTAGCAGCAATAATAGTAGTCGTAGTAACAGTAGTAGTATCAACACTAGTAGGAACGGTAGCAGGGACGGCAGCGGTGCTGTTGCCAGGGGCGATGGTCGTCATAGTGACACTGGTGGCGGTGGCGGCGGCAGCAGCAGCGGTGTGCCTGGGACGGGTATTCACAGTCTGGCCGGGGACAAGGGCAGGCAGCAGGGGGTGGACCAGACCCGAGGCAGGCACCAGGGCAATTCCCAGGGGGGGGGCGCGCCTGAGAGGGCGGGGCCGTCGGCTGGCTTCTCCAACTCCTTCTGTCCCTCTTCTTCTTCTTCTTCTTCTTCTTCCTCCCGCCAGCCTCCTGCCTCCTCTTCCTCCTCCTCTTTGTCTTCTGCCGCCCCATCCTCATCATCATTATCATCGTCATCTTCCTCTGCGGCCGTGAGCTTCCGCATCGCCGCCAGTGGGAACTCGTGGCGTTCGCGGCGACTGAGTGGCGCGGCGGCGGTGGCTGCGGCGGCGGCGGCGGCGGCGGCGGCGGCGGCCCGTTCCAGGGACGGCGTCCGGCAGGACGATTCCGGCGCGGAGGACGAAGAGGCAAAGAGACGGCGTCAGCAGCAGCAGCAGCGGCAGCAGGAGCGCAGGGACAAACAGAAGCTACTGGTCTCACGCACCCCGCCCAAACGGGAAGTGAAGGAGGAGGAGGTGGAGGATATCTACGACCCCTTTAACCCCACGCTGTCCGACTCCAACAGCTCCGACGGCGAAACCCGGATCAAGCTGGAGCCGGAGAGGGTCCCGTTGGGGTCGCGGAGCGCGGCGCCCGTGAAGAGCGAGGCGTCGGAGCGAGAGATCACAGAGACGGAGGCGAGGGTGAGGAGGATGGAGGATGTGCGGCGGGTGACGCCGGCAGACGGAGGCGTAAGAGAGCGTTTGATGATCAAGCGAGAACCGGAAGAGACGGCCTGCTCCAGATCTCAGGAGGATCTGAAGAACCGGGCGACGCAAACGCTGCGGGCCAACATGAAGATCAAGCTGGAGCCGGGGTTAGCCGAGTCTGGGGAGACCTGCGCTCATCGTCCCTTCGCCACGCCGTCTCGCGGGACCGCGGCTACCGCGTCCTCGTTCGACGCGACGAGGGAACCAACGGAGGCGCGGGAACAGACCAGCCGACCCGCCGCCAACAGCGTCGCCTCAGGCCCGCCTAAGGCCGATCCGGTACCCTCCAGACCGTCGTCCAACCAAAAAGACCGGAAGATCAAACCTGAGCCCGTCCGCCCTCCCTGCTCCCAGGCCACAGAAAAGGCAGCGCTTCAAAGCGAGACAACTTCCAAAGGGACCGGGGCGCCGCCGCCGCCGTCTCAGGGCCACCGCTCGCGGTCCAGCAGCTCCGAGGCGGGCGGCCAGAGGCGGAGGAGGGACCGCTCCTCCTCGGGCCAAGGAGGGACGAGGCGAGGAGGGGAGAGGGGCTCGAGGAGGTCCAGATCGAGGGACAGAAGGAGGCCGCGCTCCTCCTCCTCCCGGAGCTCCCAGTCGGACTCTTCCTCCTCTCGCAGGAGGAAGAGGAGGCGGCCCCGGTCGCGCTGCAGGTAAATACTCACATTCGTTGAGTCTTGAACGCCGTTTAAGTCTCGGTTCCAGTGGGAATGAACTGCTTAGCAGCCATTACTATCTGCCATGTCTCTGACAACAATTCAATGAACATGTTTACTTACTTTACTTTGACAATGGGATAACGGGGAAATCCTATTCTTCCATTGGATTTCTCTAGTTTAAAGTTATTAGGATAGGATATCATGATATGTATAGGATATCGTGGCAAATTACTTTATGAGATATAGTCTAGGACAGATGAGACTTCAAAATGCCGAAATAACACAGTAGTTGTGTCTAGTTAGATCAGTACTGTCTACTGTCTAGAACAGTAAAAAGCAGAACGAAGCTAGCCGTGAGCGTATATTTCTGCTAAAATCATCCACAACAAACCGTTTTATTCGGGTTTGTACAACATCTCCGATCACACTATGCCACTGAATTGATTATAATCATTCAGTCATCAACATTCAATTATTCAATCGTAATTACAGTGTGCCTCTCACAAGATACGATCTGGTATGTTGTTTATGTAAATGCTGTGACTTGGTACAATCCGATGGCAAGTCACATAGTGAAGTCCTTTGCTCTGATTTCCAGGTCTGGCTCGCTCTCCAGTAGCCGCGAGCCTCTAAGCACGAAGAAGGACCAGCGGGTCAGCAGCAGGGAGAGGCATGTGGACACCAGAGGAGATGGCGGTCGGGATCCGAAGGACAAGAGGCGGCCTCGCTCCCGCTCCAAGTCCCGCTCCAGGGAGAGGGAGCGGCGGAGAGACCGGCGGTCGCCGCCCAAGTCCTCGTCCTCGTCCTCCAGCGCCCGGGACAGAGAGAGGCCGGGGTCCAAGGACACGAAGAAGAGGCCGCGGTCCAGATCCCTCTCCAGGGAGCGGCGAAAACGGGAAGAGGGGTCTTCAAAGAGCGCCCTCAAAGCTTCCGGCTCGGCCGCTTCGTCGTCCAAGGAGCCGAGGAAAGTAAAAGAGGAGAGGAAGGAAAAACCCGTGAGCTCTCCCCGAGACGGTAACCATGCCAACGCCAACAAAACGGAAACGAAGAAACACGTTAAAAAGGAAAGCCAAACGTCCGTCTTTGCGTTGAAGGTGGAAAGTAAAGACCCCGGTTCTGATGGCGACGCCGCGATGGCGGCGAAGGCGGACAAAGATCCACAGCTGTTGGGCGACAAAGGGGCGACGAAAAAACACGTCGTCAAAAAAGAAAGCCCAGCGTCCCTCTCTGAGCTCAAGAGAGAAAGTAAAGACCCCGGTTTTGACGGCCATGTTGCGATGGCGGCGGCGGCGGCGGCAGACGGAGATCCGCAGCCGTCGAAAGAAATTAAAAAGGAGAAACCGCCCGAAAGCTCGCCTGGCGTCCGACCGATCAAGCGGGAGCACGCCACGGTGGAGATGTGTTCCCAGACCGAGGTGAAGAGCTTGCTCCGAGCGGAGGACATCAAGAAGGAACCGCTGATGCTCATCAAAGAAGAACCGTGCGACTTCTGGTTATCCGACGCCGCGGAGACCGCACCGGAGACGGCCGCCTCGCCGCCGCCACCACCGCCGCCGCCGCCTCCTCCTCCTCATCATCCGCCGGCCCCTCACGCGAACACCTCGCAAACGCCTCCGTCTTCCCCCACCATCTGCCCCGGCCCGGCCTCGAGCGTTACCGTGGTAACGTCTCCGCCTCCGAGCGCGCCGCAAGTACCGCCGCCGCCGCCGCCGCCGTCCTCCTCCTCCTCCGACGATGAGGACTTCAACGTGGACGCCTTGCTCGACAACCTCGGACTGTTAAAGTCGTCCGGGGCGAAAACGGAGCAGCGGGTCGCCGGCGTGGCAGTCAAGCAGGAGGAGGTGGTGGAGGAGGCGGTCAAGCAGGAGAGGGAGGCGGAGGTGGCGACCAGTGAGGTCGAGGCGGAGAGGGAGGAGCTGGCGACCAGTGAGGTCGAGGCGGAGAGGGAGGAGCTGGCGACTAGTGAGGTCAATGCGGAGAGGGAGGAGGTGGCGACCAGTGAGGTCAAGGCGGAGAGGGAGGAGGTGGCGACTAGTGAGGTCGAGGCGGAGAGGGAGGAGCTGGCGACCAGTGAGGTCGAGGCGGAGAGGGAGGAGCTGGCGACCAGTGAGGTCAATGCGGAGAGGGAGGAGGTGGCGACTTGTGAGGTCAAGGCGGAGAGGGAGGAGGTGGCGACTAGTGAGGTCAAGGCGGAGAGGGAGGAGGTGGCGGCGACTAGCGAGGTCAAGGTCAAGGTGGAGTCGGAGGCGGAGGAGGTGCAAAGCGAGGGTCAGCAGCCGCTGCTGCTGGCGCCGGCGCCGCCTCCTGCGGCCGTCAAATCCAAACCTCAGGTGAAGCGCGTGACCTGGAACATCCAGGAGGCTGATGGACCGCAGCCAGAGAAATCTGCCAGTAGTAAGTGTGGGTCATAAATGTCCCAGTTGAGTTATTGTCTTGTTTTTGTTGTGGTGTTTTTGTTAGTCCCTTGCTAAAACTGGGGAGTGAACATGAAACGTGTTTCATGTTTACCTTTTGATATTTAACCTTTTCAAATTGTAGGCTAGGCCTGCGTTTATTTATTTGTTCTCTATAGTTTCAATTGAAACTGTATGTTCATTTTGCACTAAAGCTCTTAATAATAAAATGAGAAAATACTCGATACTTTTCATTTGTCATAAGTATTGAATTCACACGGAAGTATATAACAATAGGCTTCACCGTGTGGTTATATTATATAGACTATTTATTGAATTACCAGAGAGCATGCTATATCGTGATATATATCGTTATCGAGATATTAAATTATCTATATATCGTGGTTGAAGATTTTGTCCGTCTCGCCCGGCCTTAGTCCTCAGGGGTTGGAGCAACACGGGTGGAGTAGTTTGTCTGCCCAGTGTTTCACAAATGGTTTTACATTTGTGTTTTTCCCACTAAAACGTCTTCCAATATGCTTTGATTTTCCGTTTTTCCAGAGCTGGCCCTGTATAAGCTGAAGCTGAAGCAAGAAGGCGCTCGGCGGCCTTCGGCACAAACATCCAATCAGGTAATAACCACACGCTCTCCCAGAATCCCCTGGTGTGTTTCGGCCCAGTTGAAAACCCAGCGGCATGCGCCTCCTCCTATGGCCACTAGGTGTCAGGCTTCCTCCTATATGATCTGATGCTCGTTTCATAATGCTGGGGTAGGAACAATGGCTGCATTTCAGAGAAAACGAAACCAAGTGTGTCTGGGAAACACCCAATTGTCTCGGCCTCTGGAGAATTTAGTCTTACCTGTCCAAACCGGTTCATGACTATTACTTCATTACTTTCGCCATAACAAACACTAATAATAGATGGTGATAATTACTGCTAAGATACAGTAGACATTGACAGATTTCCCATATCCACATGAAGATTAAAATGGATAGAAATTGTTGTAGAAACGACTCAGGAATACATGAAAGCCTGAGTCTAAAAAGTAGTTTAAAGTCAGTTTTAAAAGTTCAAACCTACATAGACACAATACAATATGGATGATGTCACCCAGTGGTTCACACACTGAGGTTGTAGATTTGCATTCGACCGAGTGTCTATATATATATATATATCGCAGTAGTCTATTCTCGTACTTTATATTAATTATGTTAACTTCTATCTATATATAGATGTATATATCTATCATGATCATGATAGATGGATAGATATATCTATTTATTTTGTGTTATTTGTTATGTTAGACGGTTGAGGATGCCTGGAGTACAAGCATGGCCATGAATGACTTCTAGTCGTTGTTCTCCGCCACGCATGTGACGAATAAACGAATGAACCTCCACTAGAAACTTAACCCTTCACCCCCCTGTCTGCTCCAGGCCCCAGGCTGCTCCAAGCGGGGGGGCGGCGCCTCCGGCTCGGCCGGCCTGCCGTCCGCCTCTGGGGATCCGGCCCCCGGAGACCAGGGAGACCCCAAGGAAGGGGAGCTGCCCAGGAATGACGAGGTGAACGTTTTGACGG
Source organism: Merluccius polli (assembly GCA_030340625.1). Lineage (NCBI taxonomy): Eukaryota > Metazoa > Chordata > Actinopteri > Gadiformes > Merlucciidae > Merluccius > Merluccius polli. The sequence continues at coordinate 67,028 of JAOPHQ010004913.1, forward strand.
TTTGGGATGTTAATATCCCAAACATCATTTTTAGCATGGGAGGTCCCAGTGGGAATCGAACCCGCAACCCTGGCAACGTTGATGCCATGCTCTACCAGTTGAGCTGGTCAGGACCGGTATTGTCATAAATAAGAGGAAATGCTACCAGAGTCCAAAGTAATGTTTTAAATGTGCTTGCTTTATGTGGCAAGCAGCCAAGAAAAACTAAAGTATTCATTTTGTAATGACCCATGAACCATATTTTTACATTTCTGAAGCATTAAGCAGCAAATATTTAGTATCTGTACTTGATGAATGGCTGAAACGATAAATAGGTTATCAAAATAACCCTCAACGCTTATGAATTACAAATCGGTTTACTGTGTAATAAACTACATGTATTATCGTATGAATTTGTCCGCCGGCAGTATTTGAAGAAGCTGCACATGCAGGAGCGAGCGATTGAAGAGGTGAAGTTGGCCATCAAGCCGTACTACCAGAGGAGAGACATCACCAAGGACGAGTACAAGGACATCGTCCGCAAGGCCGTCCAGAAGGTGGGCTGGGCTTCGCTCAACGCAGAATAATGAATTGGGTTTGGTTGTTAGACGTGTTTGTGTTTGTAGACTGAAAGCATGTGTGTAGTAATCCACTTTTTTTTTGCTTTATCTTTTTATGTTTTATGTTCATTCATGAATCGAACGCTGCTGTGCTATAACTGAAGCCTGGATATGATTTGTTTAAAATTTCAAACTGCACTTGTTTTCCGTTGTTGACTGATTTTTGGCAGCATTGGATATAAAAGTTCTTTAAAATAATGCGAGTACTCGAATGTGGAAATCACTTTAAATACCAATCTCTATAATTTTTACTATGAAGTCTTTCAATCCATTATTTATAGCACAAGTCATACATCAAATGCCACTCCAATTGCTGGACACAAAAGTGGAAATAAGTAAAAAAAAAAAAAAAAAAACATGAACGTGAATGAATGAATGAATGAATGATATAATAAATTATATAATAAAATATAACTGTAACCTGGAGTGTATAACCCAGTAAGTTAGACAGTTGGATGAATACTGTACTCTGGTTCGACTCAAGGAGCGAGGGAAGGCTAATGTGCAACGTAAACTCAAATATGTATTTACACAAACAACAAAAGTTGTTTGTGAAATCCATTCGGATTTAAAATCCCCTGAATAACAACAAAAAAACAAACCAAAGTAAAGTGTCCTTTCCAGCTTACAGCTGTTCTGATATCAAAGTTGAGTGCACTCAAATGAGTGCAAGTCGAAAATAAACACACAGGCCGTTTCTAAATCGGTTCACACGCGTGTTCCCCTCTCTCCGCCCGCCAGGTGTGCCACAGTAAGAGCGGCGCCATCCACCCGGTGAAGGTGGCCAACCTGGTGAAGGCGTACGTCGACAAATACAAACACATGAGGAAACACCAGAAGGGCGGCGAAGGCAACCCGCAAAACACGGACGACGCTAAAGACTCGGACAGCCCGTGAGCAAGCCCACCGGATCCGGTCTGGACTCGTCTGGGACCCCCCCCCAGTCCCCTCAGGTCTCTGTTTGTGGTCTCCGTGGGCGCGGCCTCCTCCTTCCTTTTTTGTATTTCTATTAAACTGCCAAACGTCCTCCTTTGCGTTGAGTTCGGCGAGCGGAGCCACGGAGACGGCGGTGAAACGGTTTGTGTCTTAAGGAGACATCACATCAAGTCAATCTCACTGACTATTAGGAAGAAAGTCTATTTATCAGTTAATGCGTTTTATTTTTATTTTTTTTTGTGAAAAGAAAACAAAACTACGAGAGCGATGAACCAATTTTAGATTTGTTTCTGTAACATTGATTTGATAGATTTAGCTATATATACTCCTTCCTGTTGTGCTTGCCTGACAGTCGAAGTGAGCGGTTCTGTTTGATGGGTTTGTGTTCTGATGCGTCTGTCCAACCTGTCGCCAAGGAAACGAGTTCAGCGCCACATCATGAGAGGAACGACCACCGAGGAACGGGGATACGCTAGCACACACACACACGAATGTACTGTTAATAAAAACAACGATCATTATTAGCGTTCATTACATGTGTTTAATAATAATAATTATTATTATTATTCCCGAATTTCATGTGAACACAAAAACGGTGAGAGGACAGCGTTTGGTTTCTGTGTGACCTGTTATACCTGGTATCTTGGTAAAGGGTTTGTCCTCCCGACATGTTATGGTGAGAAATGATGTGGTTTAGAGTCATTATGATTATTTAAAGAGTCATGCCGAGATAAGAAGCTGTGGTTTGGATTTCCAGTTAACAAATTCAATCGTTTAATAATAGTTTGCCGTCACGGATATATTTAAGCTGTTGACGGATAATAAACTTCATCTCGGCATAATGAACAATTAAAAAACGACTTGCATGCTGTTTTGGGGGCTAAAGTCAGCCCGTCTCTCTGGGCTTAACGAGTCGCCGGCCTGGTGGGGTGTGTGTGTGTGTGTGTGTGTGTGTGTGTGTGTGTGTGTGTGTGTGTGTGTGTGTGTGTGTGTGTGTGTGTGTGTGTGTGTGTGTGTGTGTGTGTGTGTGTGTGTGTGTGTGTGTGTGTGTGTGTGTGTGTGTGTGTGTGTTATGTGGAACAGGAAGAGGGAGTCATGACAACCCATCCAGATGTGGACCCTACCAGGAAGAAGTGACGACTAAACACACGTGTTGTACGGTGTAATGTTCGATGTGTAACACTAGCTTTGCTCTGTTTGCAAAGCAAATATTATCGGTGGTAGCCGACGCCCCCTTATACAAAGTTTAGAGAGTTAAGTTATACAAAGTTTAGAAAAGCCACTGTGCTGTTTTGAAGTGGATAGGAACTAGGATGAAGTCAATTCACCGGAGAGATCTCACTTCTGGAGGTCTGATGTTTTTCTGCTCTGATTTCCCCAACTGAACTGCCTTCAAATATGTCATTCACTCATTCATTCATTCATTCATTTATTCATTCCCTGGACTGTAGGGTCGTCTACAGACTGACCAGGGTTTGGTCTGGCTCACCCTACCTGTGACAGCTGATGGGGCTGAAGAGAAACAAAAATGTGAAAACTGGTGCCTGCCTTCTGTTTTAACCGAATGTCCAATATGGCGGATAAAGGAAGTTCTTATTAATTATTAGCTGACAGACGGACGTTTGATTTGTTCCTTATTTGCAGATGTTTTGTCCTGGGAACTGCAACTGTGATCAGCAGATTCTGGATGGAAACTCCTGTTTCATTATTTGTAAATATTGTTTTCTCTTTTTTTTGTGATTCAATAAAAATACAAAATAAATAGTTATGGTGGCCCTACTGTATATTTTGTAATGGATTTGTGATAAATGCTAGAAAATAATATTCATACTATAGCTTTATTACTACACAAGAACTATTTATACATATCAAAAATATGTAATATATATATATATATAATATATATACAACAGGTTATATATACCATATATACCCGTTTATATATAACCACCACGTGAGTATGAACAAGATCCCATTTTTATTGAGCGGTTCAAGATAAGTTCAGACGTGCGGTCAGTTTTCTACTTCCTGCTATACAGAAAGTAAACGGTTTCCAAATATGTGGGAGGACTTACGCCACAATATCCCTTTTATAGTTCTCATAGGAAGTGTCGAAAACACTGACCTCCTATAAGTAAATGTGTTTCTGACCCACAGTGAAGGAAAAACAAAACACATAAAAGTCAAGGATGTATTTACAGAGACGGATCATCACATAAGGAAACTACAAAATACCATCAACCACTAAATATATTTGTACATGTATTACGGCCAAAAAGTAACTTGCTTCCACAGCAGTCTTAATTTATTAAGATAACACGAATGGACAGATAAATAATATCACCAGAACAGGTTTAATCGTAAGAATAGATACGTGTGAGTGTGACAGCGGTCGTCTTAAGTTAAATTACTTTGACATTTACAGTGTGAAAATTCAGCAACCAAAAAAACCCGTAAACATACAAAAATGTACTGAAAGTTTCCAAAGAAGTAGAAAAATAAGAGAAAACTTCTGGCTAAAATAGCCTATACATGAACACTCAGTCCCCAGTGCTATGTTAACAACCAAAACCTGATTCTCCCAATCAGCCATAGCTCCCCATTTCATTGTCACACCAGAAGGAGCTTATTAAGGAAGTCCGAATTGCATATGTCCCTACACACCCATATATATATATATATATATATATATATATACCGTACACGCGTGGCCTAGCAGTGTCCCATGTGCTGCGGCGCCACCTGATAGGACGGCAGGCCGAAGGCGGAGCTGATGAGGTCGTACAGCGAGTCGTGGGAGATCTGCAGGCTGACGTTGCAGCTTTGGAGCGACGACGCGCCCTCTGTCTGCGCCATCTCATGGAAGTGGCGGCAGATCAGAGGAACCACCTGGAGGAGGAGGAGGAGGAGGAGGAGAGGGGACGGTCACATGACAAGGCTCCATCCGATCAAATCAAAGCAAACTTTATTTCTATAGCGCCTTTTGTACAAAATTTGCAATACAAGGTGCTTAAAAGGACAATTCCAGTCGAGCGCCGAACACCGTGCAACGTAACGAGCGGGAAGAGGCGTACACATGAGATGTCCATGAAGCAGAAGGTGTGCGATCTACTAGAAGCTGTGTGAAGTGCGAAGTACAAGGTGTGCATAGAGGAGAGAAGAGAACGGTTCGTGTTTGTGCTTTTCCCGGCGGCGTTCGGCGCTCGACTGGTCGTGACTGTTTTCCAAAGATGGCGCCCGCTTGTTTTTGTGCAGGCACTGGCTTTCTAAACTTTCTTTCTTTCTTTCTTTCTTTCTTTCTTTCTTTCTTTCTTTCTTTCTTTCTTCTGTACACAGAAGGTACAGGCTACCAAACCCGTTTGGCAAGTTGAACAGTTGAATACATTTTCCTTTGTTTTATTGGGGGGAATGGGGAATATCTCGGTGTAGGGCGTATCCTTGGTGTGTATGTTGTGGTGTATATGGATTTAGTTTGGTGTGTGTGTATGGCTGAATGTAACGCTAAACTGTCATGTGATTTTAAATGTACATATTAGATGTATATATTGTGTGTTTATGGAGAGGCTGTGTGCTGTGCTGTGGAGGAGCCCAGGACACATCTCTCCAAAAGGAGTCATAGTAAAGTCTAATCCTTACCCTGTCTAGCAGTTTAAGCAATTCACACAGCGGGTGAAATGGCGGTCAAGGATTCAGACATTATTCATTCATGGTTATTTTTGAGGAAACAACCAAAGGCAACAGGAAAGCGTTTCCCCCTGCCCTGCCCAAGTAACGTCCGTCTCGAAGTTTGGCAAATAAATGCTTACTTTCTGTGGTGCCGTCGTTGTTCAAAAGCTCGTTTTTGACATGGACACTCAGGTGTGTACATAGGTGTAGGTGTGTGCATGTGTGTGTCTGCTTCGTCTTGCATGTGGCGGTAAAGTCAATCAGTTATGAGTCACCTGGGCCCAGATCGTCGTGTTGCGCAAAAAGGAGATTATGGAGATTTGGACCTGAACACGGCTGAAGATAGCGTCTAGGAGGTTAAGGCGCTGCTAACCCTGCGCTTGTTTTAAAGGGGTTCGGCGTTGCTTGTTTTTCCTCACAGGATTTGGAAAGGACTTTGGGAAGCTTATCGTTTTAAGATCTTGATGAATCATCTGAAATGTTTTTTTTTTTTTACCTTGACTACAATGAGCTTTTTCTCCAGCGGTTTTCCATCGGGGAACTTCTCCCCGAAGCACATATTGACGACGTACTCTGGAGATCCCCTCTTGTTCTCCTTGAACTCCCTGAGCTCTGAAACAGAGAAGACCACAAGTGAGCTGCTGAGCCGATCGGGCCGCAATACAAAACCGTCGGACCTGCGGATGTTTCTGTCAGCCGTTCAACATTTTACCCCAAAAACAATTACACATCAAGGTGCTGCGGGATAGCGTCGCGGCTCGGGCGTTTTCGGTTTTATACGTTTTCTTAAAATGAAAATGATCTCCGTCCACACTAGCGTTTCACCACCGTATCAGAAAGAATCTCCGTCCATACTACCATGCCTGAAAACGCTGGTCACATGACCGCGCGTGGTCATGTGACCAGCGTGCCGCCGGTACAAACAGGAAGCAGATTGTCTCCTCTGCGGTTGGTTAGTTGCAGAAAATATTAGGGAGGAAGAACATTGTAACAGAAGAACAATGGCGAAAAGTAAGACGGGAGATTTCTTTGTTTGGACCGAACAAAGACGAGGTGGAACTGTTACTGACAGTAACACATGAGTATAAGGCGTTGAAGGCGGCGGAAAACATAGATTGGGAGAAAAGGGTCACATGATAGGGGCGTGACGAATCAGGGAAGGACACGTCATGACTGGTAAGATATTGAAGAGTTTCATTCAGCCTACTGATATACTTTTTTATACTGCTTCTCTATAAAAGGCCAATAAAGTTAATGATCTGTACCTGACAAGTTTCGGCTACCGTGCCTCTGTAGCCTTCATCAGAGGTGTCACGTGATGTCGGTGTCACGTCGTCTGTGATGTGTTATATGGAGTTTTCCATATAACACATAGGGTTACCCCGGAGCACCCCAGGGGACACGGCCATCCCACCACATCAGGTGGGATGGAAAACTCCATATAACACATCACAGACGACGTCACGCCAACATCACGTGACACCTCTGATGAAGGCTACAGAGGCACGGTAGCCGAAACTTGTCAGGTACAGAACATTAACTTTATTGGCCTTTATAGAGAAGCAGTATAAAAAAAGACTGATAAGAGCCAATCAGGAAGCGAGTGTGGGTGTCTGCTTCCTCGGCTCCGTATCCGCCCGTCCGCACTAGTCCAGACTGAAACCCCGCAACCCCAGGGTTTTCAAACTAACACCGGGTCAGCAGTGTTTTCGATAATCTCTGTTTTAGGGGTCGTAAATCGCCGGAGTAGTGCGTACGCTAGGCGGAAACGTGGCGAAAGCGATGCGGTTCAAAACGAAAACGTCGTAGTGTGGATGTAGCGTGAGTCGCTTGGTATGAACGGACGCGCCTGCTAAACAACCAACCAGGTAAAAACAACAGCGGGACGCCTCACCTTTGGCGTACTTCTCGAAGCTGAGCAGCTCTGTCACCGTGTTCTGGGGCAGCTTCTGCGGCTCCGGGTCGACCTGGCTCGGGTCGGCCGTGCTGGCGAACACGTGGCACCGGTCCTGCCGGCACGCGTACAGCCCCCCCTGCCGCACCTCCAGCAGCAGGCCCCGCTGGATGCTGCTGAGGATGTGGTTGGTGTACTTGATCTGTTTGCGGTCCACCAGCGCACTGGTGTTGGGGAAGCAGAGCGGCTGGGCCTGCGGCTCTGTGGCCTCCGGGCCGTAGTGTAGCTGGATGCGGGGCCAGGAGACCTGGGTCTTCAGCACCTCCACCCTCCTGTAGTGGACCGAGATCTCCAGGTCGTAGTTGGCCGGCTGCAGCGGGGAGCCCAGCACCGGCGAAGGGTTCACTGGGGAGAAATACACCGATACAGGACTTGATACAAATCCAGTACAACATCTGAACATTTATAGTTTCTTCATCTTTCATGAGTGCAAAAATAATAATGCAATCGCAAAGGTGTAAACCAGGGGTCACCAATTAGCGGCCCGTGGGCCGAATCCGGCCCCCCAATGATTTTTTTCCGGCCCCCAAACCCCCATGCAAAATATGAATTATGAAAAGTATCAGACAGGAAAACTCATTGTTAAATCTTTACTGTAATCTTCAAGTAAATTTTCTAAAAAGGCAATATTGTATGTTAGTCTTGCGCCGAGAGAGTGAGAGTGGAAGTGTGTGAGAGTGACAGAGAGAGTGGAAGAGAGGGAGAGTGTGTGAGAGAGAGAGAGAGAGAGAGAGAGAGAGAGAGGGAGAGAGAGAGAGAGAGAGAGAGAGAGAGAGAGAGAGAGAGAGAGAGAGAGAGAGAGAGAGAGAGAGAGAGAGAGGCAAATCACAAAAAAAGGGATACATATACAGACAAAATATCCAGCAGCAACGAGTCACACCATGTAATCCACCCATCATCCTTATTCCCAAGATGGTCTAATGAATACAGGACCCCAGATTCTGTCCAGTGAGCCGGTCCAAATAATGCATTAACCGTCTCTCTTATTCACATTTTGTACTGTATGTTGGGGCAGAATCCACCTCCCGCATCTGTAAACCAACCGCCTGTCACCGGTTGTATTTGTAGAGCCCTCCCATACCCAGCTGATTGGTGGAAACACCTGATTGGTGAAACTCCTGATTGGTGGAAACTCCTGATTGGTGGAAACACCTGATTGGTGGAAACTCCTGATTGGTGGAAACACCTGATTGGTGAAACACCTGATTGGTGGAAACTCCTGATTGGTGGAAACACCTGATTGGTGGAAACTCCTGATTGGTGGAAACACCTGATTGGTGGAAACTCCTGATTGGTGGAAACACCTGATTGGTGGAAATACCTGATTGGTGGAAACTCCTGATTGGTGGAACCTCCTGATTGGTGGAAACTCCTGGGCTCCAGCTAGGGAGATTATAAAGCTCCACCCATTAACTTGTCTCTCCCTCTCCCTGGCAGCAGGTTCACCTCACCTCTCCAGGCTGCTACATGGGTTTTGGTTTTTGTGTTTTTGTTTCGTTCTTTTCATGGCACACAACACCTCGCAATCTACACATCTTTCACTCATGCTTACATTCACCTTCTCTGCTGATTGACTGATGAACACGCCCCCATTGCGTCTGTGGCTTGATTTTGAGCTATGTTGTTTTGTGATTTTGAGCTCCAAACAATAAATTACTTAGTTAAGTTATCCTTCAACCCGTTTCTCCCTTTGGTGTTTTTCAGGGCTTTAGAGCCGGGTCATGACAGAGCCCTTGAACACAGTTACAATCACAAAAGGCTTCACATTCCACATTATACCAACCACCCCCCCCCCCCCCCCCCCCAACCTTATCAGTGCGGCCCAGATAGGCGAGGCCACAAACTGCAGCCTATCTAGTTGCTCCTTGTGGGAGTTTGCAATGTTGCAAATGGAAGTGCACAATAAAGGCACAATGAGTAGGATTTTTTGGTTGCGGTTTGTAAACTTAAAAAAAACGGCGGGTCTAGAGGGTCATAAGTGAGGATTGTGAGGGATTATTTCAGCATGAGTAGGAAAATCCTATGCATGCTTTTTAAAAGCAGGAAATGAAATTCGACAGGAGCGACATCGTGTGACGACTCAAGTTCCCTTTTCGAGATAAGCCTCGCTGCGTTTGTGGCGTCCCAACGGGTCTGAGGGAAACTCTCTGAAGGGATGGGATCCCTCCTGACTTTGTGTGTGTGTGTATGTGTGTGTGTGTGTGTGTCCACAATTCTCTCTATCATACACGCATGCACACCTACGATTTTTGCCATTTTGACACACAAACAAGAAGCTCATCTGCAAACCCGAATTTGTCGATACGCGTTGTGTTTTCCAGTATAGCGTAATGCATACAAAAGTGTTGGATATTGTCGTATATCTACAGTAACACCGTTATAAGTACCATGGTAGTAAGGCTGGGGTTGTAGTGGATGCTGCTGCGGTTGGGTCTGCATGGCGGTCTGCTCCGGGTAGACGCCAGGCGCCATCAGCTCCTCCTGGACATACGTCTCCGCCCACGGCTCCTCCTCTGTCAGACACAACGCCACAGCAACGCATTTACAGACCGCAGGAGCGGACAGAACAGGAAGTGGACCGGTTCATTTCCTCTTAGGGTCCGCAATTCAACGTCATCGTTTATCACCTTTGAACGGTATTGTATCGTCATGAAATGAAGATATTGTCGACTTATCGTGATTTTACCCGGTTTTATAGTATTCATAAATGAATGACGATGAGAAGATATGAGGTTTGAAGTGAGATCAGTGAGAAAGGAAGACAAGTTTTAGTCTGATGCCATACTTTAAATGTCCTTATACGTAAATGTAATCACCCTCTCGATATTGTGTCAAATTCCCCATCATTAATGATAATAAATGTTTCCATATCGCCCTATTTCCTCTTCAACAGAGGAAGTGTGAGATTGTCTCAGTACATAACAGGAATTATAATATTGTTTGATATTGTAATGATATTACTACTACTACTACTACTACTACTACTACTACTACTACTACTACTACTACTACTACTACTACTACTACTACTACGAAGAAGAAGAAGAAGAAGAAGAAGAAGGTGGTTGTTGTGGTGTCCTCCAACATAAAGTTTTAGGATATGACTCAGTGATGTAAGGAGGGACGACTGTAGCTACCGTTGTGTTGCTCTGTGTGATCCAGTAGATCCAGAGTCATGAGATGGTCCAGGATATTCTGCTGTGAGGAGAAAGGAGAGGAAGTTCATTATTTAGGACAACACCGTTTTCGTCCTGTAGGCCTATAATAGCAGACTTTTGTCCACTATACAAATTATAGGGCTGCCTTTTATGTTTATAT
>JAOPHQ010004914.1:0-32500 GCA_030340625.1 Merluccius polli
ATATATATATATATATATATATATATAGATAGATATAGATATAGATATAGATATAGATATAGATATATATATAGATATATATATAATAGATATAGATATATAGATATATATATATATAAACACTGCACCACAGCTGGGAAATTTTGCGGTCTCCTTTCTCATCAGAGGGCTTTCGGTTCTCCTCTGGTTGTCGACGTCACTCTGGGTGGATGAAGGTTTTTTTTTAAATTAAAAAAAATAGGTATCCAGCATGCAATAGTGTGTATAATGAATAACACAATTTGGGTCAGCTTGTGAACTGCGCTTACCACATTTAAAATTTAATAAATATTACTCGAAAGCATTTTTTTCCGATTAAAAATAAAATGGCCATTCGTGAAAGTGAAGCCAACATAACATCGGCCACCAGAGGGCAGCATTTCACCTCCTCGTCCCCATGGCTGTTGTCATCAACCTACTCCCCTCAGCTGATGGTTGTGTAACTAAAGTTTAACTAAAGTGGACGACAAAAGCGTGACTTGGAAGGGTGTGTCTTTAATTTTCTATGGTAGAGAGAGCGAGAGACCAGCTTTTATGTACCAAGGAGAATAGGGGGAACAAGTCTTTAGTAATCAGAGTGGTTGTAGGACAAAGGATGTGCTTCACAGGCGAGTCAGAGAGCACAAACAACATCGTTTGCTTAACACGATTTTTCATGTCCCTGAACTCACCTGCCACCAGAGGCAATCACATTCCTCTTCATTTGTTATTGACCAATAGTATGATGTTGCTTGTGTGTGTGTGTGTGTGTGTGTGTGTGTGTGTGTGTGTGTGTGTAGGCCTATATATTTGAGTCTCCATATCTCTGTGGAGTGGACTAGTTTGAGCCTGCCTGGTTGGTGTGTGTACATTGTTTGTATTTTATGAAAAGGAGGGGCAGGCCCTGCCGAGGTGCTGCCGAGGAGGTACACAAGGAGGTACACAATGCATTAAAGAGTGATAAACGTTTCTCATCAAACTCCCCTTTTCACTGGATTCCACTGTTTTCAGCTTGGGGGAGTTACGAAAACTCATGTGAAAGAAGTTTAACATAATACATTTTCTAACTTCACGTTTTGTAACTTTCACACATTACCTTCACATTACCACTCAGATAAAGTGTACGATTTCCAGTTGTAATTATTAGTTATTCGCATATTATCTGTCAATGATTTTTAGAAAGTGGCCACAGCTCAATGTTTTCATCGTCTAAGTGTACATAATAAGTGTGTGTGGGACAACATATAAGACAGAATAATCTAAAGCCATTATGTTCTCTGTATTGATAAAAATATATAGCTTTAAGATTCAGGACTATCCTGTCTTTATGTTACAAAATATGGACACAATATCACATATCTCACACAATATGGACAGTAAAATCAGACAGAAAATACCTGAATAAGTAATAACAGAGAGAAAGTGAGAGAGAGAGAGAGAGAGAGAGAGAGAGAGAGAGAGAGAGAGAGAGAGAGAGAGAGAAGGTGAGTTTTAGGAACCGGGTCCAGGGGAGGAGGCGAGGCGAGGAGGCCAGAGAGTGACTCACAGCTTTTAACGAGTACCACCAGCTCATGGTTCTGACGGGGAGACAAAGGAACGGCCGGCCCAGCACATTCCTCCACCCCACACTCCGTCCAAGTGTCTGCTCCTCATCGTTATTTAACACACGGCGTCCACGCCAAAAGGGCCAACAATGGCGGCTCACAGGAGGCCACGGTGTTTACGCTACGCAGCGCCGGCTCCAGACCGGGAGGTGGGCCGCGGGGGGGAGGTTTGCAGAGCGACTCGCTTTTAAAAGCACTTTGGCAGCGACGCCATGGTGGTGGTTACACGTTTGGCTGTGGGTTGCGGGCAAACTGATTGGTAAATTATACACACACTGAGCCCAGCCCTGATTGGTCGAGAGGCTGGATGTGGTCCAGAGCGGTCCGCATTCCAGTCGCTCTTTTTTCGTTGTTCTTTCCTTTTGCCTCCTCTTTAATTTTCTATTCATCCAGCATTTGTCCTAAATTTTTTATGGTGGTTTGATCTCTATCGTCCTTCTCTTCTCTCCTCCCCACTATCCTCCTCTCCTTTCCTCTGCTGTCTCCTCTCCTCTCCTCTCCTCTCCTCTCCTCTCCTCTCCTCTCCCTTCCCCTCTCCTCCAGTAACAGTTTGCAGTAATAGTCTGTTAGTTGTTGAAGTGGACTAAAAACATATGAAAACGATACAGTCTCATGTTTTCTCTTGGTCTCATTTTAACCACATCGCTGTGAGCAGCAAGAAACTCATAAAGCGCTTCACCTCAGGACCAAAATAACGACTTCTCTATGAACATAGCTTTCATCAGCCAAGAAAACGTTATTTATAAATCCCTTTATTACACTTAGTGTCTAAGGGCTTCACAGACCCACAGTAGACAACACCTCCTAACCCAAAAAACTAAATCACATCTTCTGTTTAGATGTTGAGCCCTCAATCCCACTTAGAGCTCAATTAAACAAGAGTTTAAAAACAACAAGGATTTATAGACTAAACTCAAACAGACACAAGCCAAAATATGCTAATTAACCTAGCTAACTCTAGATATGGAGGCAGAAGTCAGACTGTGATATCCAGCTGCTGTTTATCACAATACATTGTATAAAACCACATCACTGTAGTTCCATCCTCTGCATGCGTATTGTATTGATTATCAACTCTTTGTTTCCCAGAGCAGAGCAAAAGCCCACAAGAGCAATTTCCTCTCTTGCAGGCTTCCCCTTAATAAAGACACAATGCGTTCATTGAGTGTGGCAGCAGGTAAACATTGTGGAGGGAATTACCTCAGGATTCATTTCACAACAAACTTTTCCATGAGCCTAAACAATTACGGCTCACAAGAAACTCAATAGACCTTACGTACATGGTTAAGATTTACACAGGAAATTCAGGGAAAGTCTGACATTTCGGGGACTCATACAAATCTGGTATGGTTATCAGGAATAGAAAGAACCGATGAAAGTGCTATCCGTTCACTGTCTGGATGTCTGCCTGGTCTGCCTGTCTGTCTGCATGTCTGTCTGTCCATCTGTCTTTCTATTCTCACTTCTCGTAACTGAAAAGAATAGAAGTGAGACATGGCGCGGCCCTATCTATAGCCATTAGCCAAGTTCTTCTCAATGTTCAATAAAACTCCTTTTTAACCTCTGACTTCCTACCAATGAAGTTCCAGACAGGAAGTCTAATTTTTTCGAGGTGATTTCCAACATGAACTGTTGGATGTTTGAGGTCAGCATGTCAAGCCAAGAGAGAGAGAGCTAGCATACGCTGCTTGCTTACGCTGCTAACATACGCTACTAGCATCCGTTAATTCATACCTCGCTGAAAGGAAGAGAAACCACAGGAGCTTATGAAATGCGGTACCGGGTTCTACAACAGAGAGATGGACCGTGAGGTGACAGGTTGTGATCTGACTCAAAGGGACTTTTCTACTGCATCTGGAAGTACTGAGAAAACTGAGGTGAAGAGCTTCATGTGAAACTAGCGATGCCATCTGCACCACAGCGCTAAAGCCACACACACTACTGCTGCACATACAAACACAGACTATGTGTCTACCTGTCAGACATGCAGACAGAAATATCTATTTATCTCTTTCCATATCCCTCCATCTCTGTTGCTTACCTCTTCACCCCTCTCTCTCTCTCTCTCTCTCTCTCGTTCTCTCTCTCGTTCTCTCTCTGTCTGTCTGTCTGTCTGTCTGTCTCTCTCGTTCTCTCATTCTCTCTCTGTCTGTCTGTCTGTCTGTCTCTCTCTCTCTCTCTCTCTCTCTCTCTCTCTCTCTCTCTCTATCTCTATCTGCTCATCTGAGACCTTCTGTCTCATTTCTTTTCACTTTAGTCCCCTCCCCCCTTTTCTCCCGCTTATTCCCTCCCTCCCTCCATTCCTCCCTCTCACCCCCCATCCACCCTCATTCCCTCCATTTCTCCCTCCTCCTCTCTCTACCCTCCCTCCTCTCTCTCTGGAGGTTTCGTGTAACATGACCTCTACCTAAAGCCTGCAGGTACACCTGCTCTCTACCTGCTCACTGTTCTATCACCCTATACCCTGCACACCTCCCCCTTCTCCTCCCCTGCACCCCCCCCCCCCTCCTATCTTCTTCTCCCCTCTCCTCCTATCGTCTTCTCCTATCTACTCCCCTACACATCTACACCCCCCCCCCCCCCCCCCCCAGTGTGCAGGTAGGAATGCAGGCCTGCAGATCAGGTTGCTATACAACCAGCATACGACCATACTGTTATATATGAAGAGCAAGAGGGAGAGAAAGAAAGAGAGAGGGTGAGAGATAGAGGGGAGGGCTGATAGAGAGAGAGAGAAATGCGGAGCGGAGGGATAAAGAAATGAAAACCAACAACAATGAAGTATGAGACGAGACAGAAGACAAAGATTGTGCAGATTAAATCTGCAAGAAACAAAATGCCCTCTTCTCCTCTATTCCTCTTCTCAATTTGTCTTCTCTCACTTCCTCTCTTACCTAGAATAAAGCACAGTACATCACAGAGTCTTGGCTCGCTGTATGAAAACAAAACACATCCAGACATGATTCATTCTCCGTCTCATTGACCTGGCTTTGCTGCAAATGCTTTGATTTGAGTGAAAAGGATATATCCTCTGTGATCAGAGCCCCTATAGCCTCTATTTGTATTGCTAACAAGTGTTTTTAGTATTGTATTGCTATAAGGGTAGTCTGGCTTGGATGTAGGTTGTTGGTATAAGCCTGCCCAAGCTGTCCATTGAGCAATACTCTGTAATACTCGCCCAATGGCAAGCTCTGGGCGGGCTTTTACCTGCAAGGGCACCGTCGCTGCATCCTGGGCTTCGCGCCGCCCAAGACGATTGTGATTGGTAAAAGAAATACACACAAGACGGAGCGTTTCTTTCCCCTATGCCAGAATGATAGCGAGGTCAGCCGGACCGAAGTGTGGAGATTGTTCTGGCTATGCAAGACTACTATAAGGGTAAATCACCGTTTCTTTCTAAACTCCTTGTCTCCGGGGTTTCCTGGGGGTGAGGGTGTTTGTCCCTCTAACTCGACCTTTGACCTCTCGTAGCGGGCTCCGCAGGGGGGCTGAGGGGGGCGGGGGTCGTGGGTCCAAGAGAGGTTTGGAGCCGCCAACTCTAAACACTTCCACATGCTCTCGTGTGTGTGTGTGTGTTTGTGTGTGTATGTGTGTGTCAATTGAGTTTTAGCAAGTAAATGTGATTAAAAAAAAGTATACTTAAACTAAAAGAGAACTCTAAGGTGCTACATGAAAAGTGTTGGTCAACAGACTAATAAAATAGCACTCATCAAGACATTGAGTGGATTTTATAAATAAGTGGAGCGCAGTCTGCCGAGCAGCACATTGACCCCTGCCACTTCCTGGTTGACCTCCCATAGGTCAATGCAGACAGGAAGAGGGCCATTACATGCTCCTCTGGCCAATCAAAAGCCAATTGGAGGAAACCTGAGGGTTTTCTGAAACAGGCCAATTATCAGAGTGTGGCGACCACCTGCAGTTAAGAAACTAACTGTTAATTTCTTTCTTTCTCTTTCTTTCTGTGTGTGTGTACCTTTCTATGTGTGTGTGTGTGTGTGTGTTTGGGTGTCCAAACTGTCCATGTTTGCGTGCATGTGCATTTGTGTCGATGTGTGCATGCATGCGTCTCTTTATATATGTATATGTGTGTGTGTGTGCGTGTGTGTGTGTGTGTATGTGTGCGTGTGTGTGCGTCCAGGTGTATATGTGTGTGGTGGTTCAACACATCATCATTCCTCAGACCTGCCGCCACTTCCTGTCGGCGGTCTGGCGTTCCTCGTGTGGCGCTGGCCGGTGTTTAGAATGGGGAGGGAGGGTGGGGGAGAGTGAAGGGGGGAGGGGTGGGGGGAGGGTCTTTGAAGGACCGCTGGTTGTGTACTTGCAGAGTGTGGACATAGAGGGGCTCTTAAGCCATTCCCTCGCACGGTCGCCCCGCACATTAACCCCATCTGGATCTAACACACACACACACAGGTCAGAGAGACCAACACACAAACACACACACACACACTCACACAGGTCTACAGACAGAGACACCAACACACACTGACACACCGACACTGACACACACACACCCACACACACACACACACACACACACACATATATATATATATATATATATATATATATATATATATATATATATATATATATATACACACACACAAAGAGAGAGAAGAAAGAAAGTGTATCGTGTTTCTTTGACCACAGAGGTGTGGTATGTTGTATTTACCTCCTGATGTCTCCCCTGGGGGTGGGGCTCTATCAAACAGCCTTTAGTCAGCCTGGGTTTAACCCCCCCCCCACCCGCTATGGGGTCTGCTGTACCTCCAAACACACGTCTAGCTCTCCAGATGTCCGACTGCCGGACAGATTCTGATCCAACAAGCTTCGAATAAACCCCTGCACTCACTCCTGCTGACCGCGGCGAACATCTCGTAGCGGCCAACTCTGGTATCCATGTTCAGTCACCAATTTTGACGACTAATATACATGCTCCAGCTTGGTGCCCAGGAAGTCTTATAAAACATCCATGATTAATGAGCACGCTCTTGTTGTCCGACCTACTCATATGCCCATTGGTGATCAGAAATATTTTAAAAAATTTGTAAATTTTTTTTCTCTCCCTTAAATTTCAGTTCAAAGGTCACTCAAACAAAGGTCGATGTGTGTGTGTGAGGTTGTGTTTGTGTGCTATGTGCTACCTGCAAATAAAATGCACTATAATAGTAATTATCATCATTATTATTGTTTATTAAAAAGATAACAATTATTTAAAAAAAAAATATATATATATACAATAATTCACAAATATATTATATTATAATAATGTTATTGTTAAATACCACCTTATGATTAAGCGGTAGCCTCCATGCTAGCCTGCAGTCAGCCATTGTTGTCTCTCACTTCTCTGTGAAACTGCAGTTTCACATATATTGTTGTACAGAACAACAACTGTAAAACGATCTGACCACATGACACTAAACGCTGTGAAAACACTAACGGCTCACTGGCCTTCAAAATAAAAGCCCCCCCAGCAGCGAGGTTGGGACACTCAAATAATTTCACTAACATCGTAATTGTCAAAGTGTTGGTTGTCGTGACTACTAGCACGTTTGAACTGTAGTTAATAGTTACTACAGTTCTAGTTACTATTATCAGTTACAGTTATCTATTATATTTAGTAGTAAAGTACTAGTTAAGTCCTAGGAGGTACTAGTAAGTACTAGTAAAGTACGAGGAAAGTACGAGTAAAGCAAAGTGCTACAGTAGCCTACTAGTAAATGGTAAAGGGACTGCATTATATAGTGTTTTTCAGACCAGTGGCCACTCAATGCACTTTAGATTTATTGCGTCACATTCACCAATTCATACACACTCATACACAGGCGGCAGTGTCAGTGTCACAAAGCGACAGCCAGCTTGTCGGGAGCAGTTAGGGTTAGGTGTTTTGCTCAGGGACACCTCAACACTTAGTTAGCTAGTACTAAGTGGATGCTAGTCGGAGCCCGGGATCGAACCAGCAACCTTCCGGTTGCCAGACAACCCGCTCTACCTCCTGAGCCGCTGCTAGTAAGTATTAGAAAGTACTAGTAAAGCAAGCTACGAAGAAGTACTGGTAAACTGGAAAAGTACTAGAAATACTCCTGCATTCTACCTTTGTACTAATGCATGAATGTTTTCAATGTCAGGCCATTGTAGAGGAACAGGTGCAGGTGAATGACCACCTGGCACAGGTGAGCCCCCTTCATATCCCCTTCTCTCTTCCCTCCCTCTCCTCCCTCTCCCCTTTCCTTTCTCCTTATGTCCCTCCCTCTCTTTCTACCTCCCCCCCTCTCTCCCCCATCACTCTCTAACCTTCCCTCCCTCTCCTGCTCCCTCTCTCCTCTCCCCTCTCTCCCTGGCCTTAACGAGGGCTATCTTATCTATTGTCTGTTTCCTGCTCTGTGATTGGTCAACTGGATCGGGTGTGATAAGGTCATTCAGGTGTGATGGTGTGCGGGGCTTCATTAGGGAGGCGGGCCATGCATATGTGTAGAGGAGACCAGGTGACATTAACATTACATTAGGGCATCATTACCATTAGATCAACATCACATTAACATCACACCAGCCAGCCTCGTTTACATAGAAAAACACAAAGGGGGAGGGTGGGGGTGGGGGGTGGACGAGAGAGGGAATGAGAGACATAGCAGAGACATTAGAGGCAAAGAAAGAGAGAGGGAGAGAAAGAGAAAAAGAGATGGAGAGGTATATAGAGAGCTGGAAGGGAGAGAACTAAAGAGAGGATCGTATTTTACTATTTGTGCTTTGGCAATGTTAATGTACGTTTTCCATTCCAGTAAAGCCATTTGAATCTTGAAATAAAGAGTGAGTGAGAGAGAGAGGGAGAGAGAGAGAGATAGAGATAGAGAAAGAGAGATGATGAGAGGTGTGTGTGTGGAGGTGTGTGTGTGTGTGTGTGTGTGTGAGAGAGACAGAGAGAGAGAGAGAGAGAGGGATAGAGGGATAGAGAGATACACCTCAATGCTGTTGCTCAGGAAATGCCACTCATTCTTCTGTAAGTCCACACACACACACACACACACACACACACACACACACACACACACACACACACACACACACACACACACACACACACACACACACACACACACACGCACACCTATAACTGGCCCCTCTCTGCACAACTGCTGACTACACACTCACACCCACATGCACCCCCCTGCCCCACACACATACACACACAAGTCAGTAAGGCGGGCAGTATGTGAGTGTGTGAGTGAGAGACAGAGAGAGGAGTGGAGCGAGAGCGAGAAAGGGACTATCTATCTTAGTTCCCGCTTGTCAGCACCATGCCTGTCTTCCTCCTTTCTGTAATGACCTCTGACCTCTGACTGGGCCTAATAACAGGAAGCCACCAGGACTCCTGCAGTGGAGGAGACGTGTGTATGTGTGTGTGTGTACGTGTATGTGTGCATGTGTGTGTGTGAGTGCGTGTCAATCTGCCACTTCTGGTTCTGAGAGGATGTTTCCTGCATTAAAGCTCTGTGTGAGTCCATGTGTCCATTAAGCAGGTTTAAAGCATATTTTAAATGTCTTAAGCTAGTTTAAGCATGGATTAAGTTTGTTTTAGGCCTGTTTGAAATGTTTCATGCTTATTTTAAGTATGTTTTGAGCATCTTTACATGTTGTGGAGTGTATGTGGAGCGTGTGGGTGGGTGATAGCTGGTTTACAGCCTCACCTGGCCTGAGTCAGACTGATAGACTCTGGGCTGGGTGGGGAAGTAATCATGGCACCCAGGATAAACCAGCTATCACCACACACACTCAGGAGAGAGCCACTGTCATGGCAGCATATACCATCTTGCCATCTGCAATAAATGCATCTTCAAAACAACATCTACCTGTGTCCTGTGTCGGAGGGCCCCAGCAAATGCCACTTAGGTGGTGTGTGGCAGGGAAGACTGCTTAACCTGCAAATAACATGCACTATAATAGTAATTATCATCATGATTCTTGTTTATTAAAAAGTTATTATTTAAAAAAAAAAACATAAACTCAATAATTCACAAATATATATAATCATGTTATTGTTAAATACCACCTTATGATTAAGCGGTAGCCTCCATGCTAGCCTGCAGTCAGCCATAGTTGGCTCTCACCTCTCAAATAACCCCTTTATACTGTAATACATATTTCATAATTACTCTTATTCTTACACAACAACTCTTATATATAACGTTACTATGAAACCAGTTAGTCAGACAAACTGACGCAGCACTATACGCAGTAGAGAAGGAGGACGTCATAAGGTCTTAAGGTCAGAGAGGAGTAGTTGAGATAACTCGACTGATGATAACTCATCTTCAGAAGCAGAGAGGAGGAGAGGAAGAGGAAGAGGAGAGGAGGAGGAGAGAGTGAGGAGAAACTAAAAGGGAGTGTTGTAAGGCATAACAGGAAATAACAGCCTGTTAGTCAACATAGTGTAATGTAATGGTGCGTCATTGTAGACTGTATGACCACAGTTAATGATTCTACTGTTAATGATGAAGTAGGACCAGGACCCCTCCCTCACACTCACACACACCCCCACACACACTCACAGTCAGGCTAAGAGCGAGGAGTGCCTCTGTGACAACCTCTACTACCCAGCATGCACTGCCCCCCCCCCCCCCCCCCCCGATTCCATAACACCTGGAATGTGAGTCTTTAGATCTAATCAGACACACCTGGAGCCACAGGTATACCTGAGCATGCTCTGAATGGAGGCTGGACAGCGTTTATATTAAGGGAATATTTTGTTTCACAGAGAGAGACAGAGGAGAGAGGGCAAGTAGTTGGATGTGGGAATTGTGCGTGACAATTTCATGTGTGTCTGTGTGTCATAAATGGGGAAATTATATTAGTTCCCAAATAAAGTAGAAACCCCTCAGGATTTTAGTAAAAGTACTTTCCAGAAACTCTCAACCCCGAGTGTTAGCTATACCTGTGCTTCACAACCATGTTGACAAAAGCACACCTGTATCTGCCCAAAAGTATCCATGGCTCCTCCTCCTCGGCCCCACCTATAGAAACTCTTTGCAATTGACAGGTGAGTAGTGGTGATATTTTATTGGATTGTTTTGAACTTGAGGAACCTTTTATACTCCTTCGCCGTTGGGGAGAAGGAAGGAGGTGCCAAGCAGTTGGGATCTGTTAATCATTAACTGGAAATCCACTTCTATCAGAAACTTGAAAGACAAACATTCCCCGCCTTTCTATCCCTCCTTCAACATTAGAAACCATTCCCTTTCTCTCACTTTCCCTCTTTCGCCTCCCCCATGAATCTTTTACTCTCTTAAACGCCTGTTGAAAAAAACACTGTTTTTATGGGAACAATTATTTGCAATGCCAAAGCCAACTTGAAACAAAGGAAACATATTGATATGAATAAAATAGCATAATTATTTAAATCTATTTCTGTCTCTCTCACCTCCCCCCGTCTTTGTTAGTCAAAGCAGTGGGAACCAAAGCCAGATCTGATGGGTTGAAAGGCGTCCCAGCAAAAACAGTTCCAGTGCGCTCTCTCTCTCTCTCTCTCTCTCTCTCTCTCATCCTCTCTCTCCCATCACTCCTCCAACACAACACACAGGAAGGTGTGTTGTGCACCTTCCTGTGTGCACAACACACTCCTGTGTGCAAAGTGCACCAACACACACTTTGCAGGTGTTCAGTTATGACCAAACCAGGCTGAGGAGGAGGAGGTGGAGGTTAAGGAGGTGGATGAATTGAAAGAGAAGGTAAAAGAGGGGTAGGAGAAGGAGGAAGTGAAGGAAGTGGATGAGTAGGATGCGAAGACGAGGCAGTGGAGGAGGACGCTGGGGGGTGGAGAAGGTGGAGGAGGTTAAAGGAGGAGGTGGAGGAGGAGGTGGTGGAATAGCAGGTGAATCTATGTTTCAAAAGGGATTCTTAATATATGAGCCTGGCTGGCTCTGCAGTCAACGTTACAGATGACTGGCCTCATGAACATGAAGAGAGTGTGAAAGATGGGATGGTTTAATATCTGTACCATGGAGTAACTGTCAAGAGTTCATCTCCTCTCCTCTCCTGCTGAGCTGTCCTCCATAACTTCTCCTCTCCTCCTCACTTCTCCTCTCTCTCACCCAACTCTCTCTCACACAACTTAAAAACAAAACATCAAGATAAATGAAGGTGCCTCAAAAGGTGCTTTGCCCCCTTTTGTGTGTGTGTGTGTGTACACTGGAACAAAAAACCTCTCACAAACCAGCTGCCTGCCTGATGACCAACTGTTAAGCAAAGAAAAGAGAGAGAGAGAGGGAGAGAGAGAGGGGGGGAGAGAGAGAGAGAGAGAGAGAGAGAGAGAGAGAGTTCAGAAGCAATAAAAAATGAAACGAAAACATGACTGGTGAGTCGAACAAAAGAGCCCATTGTTCTGCTGAAGGAATGTGAGAGAGAGATATAGGGAGGGAGAGAGGGAGAGGGAGGGAGGGGGGGAGAGAGGAAGAGAAAAAGAAAACGGGTGAAAAAGAGAGAGAGAGGAGAGAGTGAGAGTGTGGGATAGGAAGAGAGAGAGGGTGAGAGTGAGAGAGGGTGATAGGGAGAGAGAGGGAGAGGGAGAGAGAGAGAGAGAGAGAGAGAGAGAGAGAGAGAGAGAGAGACAGAGAGAGAGACACAGAGAGAGAGAGAGGTTGTGAGGAATTTTATTTTTTTGCATGAAGACAAAAGGCGGCCTATGACTTGGTGCAGAATGAGAGAAACCTAGCAACCAGATAGAGAGAGAGAGAGAGAGAGAGAGAGAGAGAGAGGGAGAGAGAGAGAGAGAGAGAGAGAGAGACCTAGCAACCAAAGATAGATACATAGCAACCAGAGAGAGAGAGTGAGAGAATGGTGGGAGAGACAGAAAAGGGTAACTCCCAGCCGAAAGGTTGTTGTTTGATCCATACTGTCTAACCCCTACCTGCTCCTTAATGACCTGTCTCTGTATTCACTGTATAACCCCTACCTGCTCCTGAATGACTTGTCTCTGTATTCACTGTCTAACCCCTACCTGCTCCTGAATGACCTGTCTCTGTATTCACTGTCTAACCCCTACCTGCTCCTTAATGACCTGTCTCTGTATTCACTGTCTAACCCCTACCTGCTCCTGAATGACCTGTCTCTGTATTCACTGTCTAACCCCTACCTGCTCCTTAGTCTCTGTATTCACTGTCTAACCCCTACCTGCTCCTTAATGACCTGTCTCTGTATTCACTGTCCAACCCCTACCTGCTCCTTAATGACCAGTCTCTGTATTCACTGTCTAACCCCTACCTGCTCCTTAATGACCTGAGTCTGTATTCACTGTCTAACCCCTACCTGCTCCTTAATGACCAGTCTCTGTATTCACTGTCTAACCCCTACCTGTTGGTAAACATCTGTGTAAAAACAGGATAGTAGTGAACCTCTAAGCTTGTTCCTAGTATTAAAATCTCCCCAGCGGGAACGGCCAAGAGCAGCGATGTTATCACACGTTAAAAAGGTCATATCTCCATAGCGATGACATAACCACAGGGAGGGTTGGGCGTTTCTGGGAGTCGACAAGCATGGACCTGTCCGTTGGTAACAGAGCGATGAGATGAGGCATAATATCTAAAATGTTATATAATTACACAACCATATTTTATGAATAAAGCTGCCTTTAAACCACCCTTAAGGGCCGTAATGTGGTAATGACATTGAACAAGTCCTTTAGAGACACAGGGAGAGAGGGGGAGAGAGAGAGAGACATAGAGAGAGAGAGAGAGAGAGAGAGAGAGAGAGAGAGAGAGAGAGAGAGAGAGAGAGAGAGAGAGAGAGAGAGAGAGAGGGGAGTATGGTTATGAGTATAGAGACAGAAATGTAAAGATACTTGCTGTGTACATGTCTTTGTTTGTCCTAAGCCACATGCAGCGGCTTGTCTGCTCTCTCACACACACACACACACACACACACACACACACACACACACACACACACACACACACACACACACACACACACACACACGCACAGCTCACTAAAAACCTGTAGAAGTTTGATGAGAGAAGTTTATCAGTTATCTTATTCCTACCATATCTGCAGTACTGCTATTTTTGATTTAACCCCCCCCCCCCCCACACACACACACACATTTTTGTCAATGGTCAAACTGGCTCCTATACTACAGCTCTAGGTTATGATCTCTTCCTCCGTGTGTGTGTTTATCTGTGTCAAGTCAGTAACAGGTTGAGAGGGATCTGGTGAAACTGGAGATCCAGACCTGCGTCATAAGAACAGGACTCAAGAGGTGTCACACGACTTCAGACAACTAACGCCCATTCAGACTCCATTCACCCAAAGGTCCTGGAGATCATATGTCATATCTAGGAAAGACACGAGATATACTGTTCTCTTCTGTGGGCCAATGGCTGCAATTTGTTTTATAGCTTATAGTTCCAGCCAGGGTGAAATGGTGCTGGGTCACCACAAAATTGGTGGGTCAGGAAAGTTTGAAGCATGGCTTTACTGCCGTCAAAGAGTTTGGAGAAGTTGGGAGATTTCTGTAGAATGGTGCAGTTATTATGGCTGGATCTCTGTCATGGTGCTGGCAGTATGCTCAGTTGACTTTAAACCTAATGAGACTAAAGACCAAAGCATGCAGACGGCCAATTTCACATTTGTAGCCCAACACAAAGAACTACTCATTGTTTTAATGGAGCAAAAAGCACATGGAGTGAATGTAGCATGGCTGCATTTTTTGCTCGCTCAAATAAGTCTATTTTGGACGCTAACATTTAAAATAATTTTGCATTCTGTTCCAACATAGCGGTTTGCTTTGGGGTTTATATTAGATTGATGGATCGCTGCAAAGAAATGTTTTTTGATGGTGGTTCAATAAAAACTTTGCATAAAAAATAATTGAACAAAACTTTATTGTGCATAAAAATAGCTTTATTTCAAATAATATAACCAGGACCCGCATGCAGAAACCAATGATTCATTGGCTTGTGCACTCCTCTGGTGCTTCCCATGTGGTATTCCATGACATTTCAAGCAGCAGAAAGCATCACTCCTGTGCCAAAGTGACCAGAGCTGGGAACAGATTAACATTTGAAATGTTTCCAACGGGGTTTCTGGGTAGTAATCAGAAGTATCTAGAACTGTCCACTGAGGAGTCTGGTTTCAGATGGAGAGATATTCAACGGCAGGCTCATCGCGGGAGGTCAATGATCTCCGACTTTTCTGGGGTTGACTGGGTTTTGATCAAAGCCAGTTGTCCCGTTCAATACACGACGACATAATGACGGTAGGATTTACGATTGGAGCATTTTCCCCATTACAATTCAATCCTCTTTACGACGAATGTATCGGAGGAAGTCGGAACCAAAGGTAACCGGAATGCGTGTTACCAACCTCCAGGCTAGCATCTGCTTAGCTAGCTAGCTTAGTGATGGTTGTTTTATCAGCCAATGATGTCCCGCTAAGCCATTAGCAGTGGCAGGAACCGGGGCCTGAAAGTATTTGAACAACCAGTGAACTAATGGAGAATGAACACAACTGCTAGC
Source organism: Merluccius polli (assembly GCA_030340625.1). NCBI lineage: Eukaryota > Metazoa > Chordata > Actinopteri > Gadiformes > Merlucciidae > Merluccius > Merluccius polli. Next base: position 15,131 of record JAOPHQ010004914.1, read on the forward strand.
GTTTGTTAACCCTAGCAGTTGCAGTACTGAGAAGCACAACCAGTGATATTGTTAATGAAGCTTTTGTTTCCAACTGTTAATCTGCAACCAAATCTCTTGAGGCCAACTCGTCGGTACAACATCCCTTAAAAAGACTAAGTGATAAACACCGACCACATTAGAAATCCTTCTACAATAAAAAACAAACATAAATACATAGCGCTTCAAAACAAAAAGTCTAAAAGATAATAGAAACTCTTAAAAAACTGTCTTAAAACTATTTGCTTTTGAAAATCTCCACCTAGTGTGTATAAACCTTTTAAAATCACATATACAACAGCTTAACAAGGAAGGGGGAAGGGAAAGAAGGCAATACAATATTTTGACAGTTAAATTAATTTAAAAAAAAACTGTTGGTCAACTCATACCAACCAACGTTGAAAGAGAATGGGAGTTAGTATATGCATCGGTAGTATCGGAAATAAAACAACTCTCTCATTGAAAGAGCCAAGTTTAATTCCAAGCACTTACAGTATAATCACAACCAGAATTTAGAAGAAGAAGCTATAAGCAATACAAATTAAAAAGACAAAACAAGAAAAATAATAATTTGGCATTTAAATATTTGGTAGGATTTGTGTTGTGTATATTGCGTTGCGTATGAGGAAATGGCGACGTACCAGGCAACATGTAATCCAAACTATGTACAGACCCTTACTAGACCCGTGTGTGTCTGTTGGAACCAGAACTTTATAAATACAGTGTGTTTGTTAATCTGAGGAGGAGGATTAAAACTATTTTTAATCCACATTGATGCTTATTGAACGAACACTCACAAAATACAGGAAAAAAAAACAAAAAACAAAAATAGCTTGAGAATCTAGCTTATTTGACAACCTTCGTACGGAGAGATAAAGTACCACGGAATCGCTTGAAAACAACGAAGAAAGATTTAATAATAATAATAATAAACTACCAACTGTCAAGCCTGAATTCTTTTCAGCCACATCTGTTGTGGCTGCGGCGGGAGCCTGAGGTGGTTACACCAGTTAGGGTCACACACGGACCAAGATAAGCAGGACATATTATCTTTCAGAGGGTCAACTGCTAATAAAACAATGCCATTGTCGATTTGTAGCTCACACATACACGCGCACACACACACGCATGTGGGTTTGTGAGCATTTGTGTCTGGAATGCGGGTGTGTCTGCCAGAACTCGATGATCCGAGTCCAATTCAGCCAAACCAACGCTGGAGAGAGAGCAATAATTATACTACCGACTGCTCTCCCAGGCATGTCAAGTACTACAAATGAGTACTACAACCCAGTACGCAAGGAGTAACTTCTATCAATGGTTGCTATATCCAGGGATTTAGTTCAGTTATTTTCTCACCAATAATTGAAAAAAACAAGTTGTCGAGTTGTTGACCTTTTTAAAGCGCAATATTCCTTTTTTTTCAGTAACATTCAGCTTGAGCGTTAATCTCTACGTCTTTCTGTGTGGCTGACCTTGATGCCCGACGCATTTAGGCTGACTGGCACGATTAGTCTGATCGTAAGGCAGGTCTTGTGGTCGACCTTGGTACCGCAGCATAGCGGAAACGCCACAAGTGTGCTGTGACAGTTTCTGATGTACATGGAAAGTACCTTCTGACAAGATATGGTGACATTTCTTCCCCAACATAAAGAGATCTTTTATTTAGAAACGAAAAGTCACAATAAATGGTTGAAATCTCTGCATGACAAAAAAAACATTAGCTACAGTAAAGTGGAGCTCTGTAATACCAGAACAAAAGTCAATTAAAAAATAAGAAAAAGAAAGACTCCTCATTGGTTGAGGAGTCAACCAATGAGGAGCTGGAGGAGGTAAAAGGAGAAGGAAAATAAATAAGTGGAGCGTGAACGTGTACCGCGATGAGAAAATGGCATTGCACAGTGTTAGTGTTACAAAATGGAGGTCGGGGAGAGTGGGGGAGGGGGGTAAGAAAGAGGGAGAAAAAATGCAAAAGAAGACTTAGACCAGTCTTTACAAAGTCCTCAATTGTCAATAAAGTTGTAGTTGCTATTTACATGGGGAGGAGAAACCAAGAAGAAAAATCTTGAATCTAATCAAAAAGGTCGTCTCGTACCGCACTGGTTTGGCAGCTGAAATGGTTCTATCCTTTCGCTTCTTCTCCTGACTTTTCAAAAAACAAAAAAAAAAGAAACAAAATGAATAAAACAGTCTAAAAACCAAGCCTCTGATTGGATAGAAGAGCACCAATAGATTTAATGAATATCGAGGAGGAGGAGGAGGGGGCATAGTCAGTCAATGCTCTGTTGAAGGGGTTTCACTCCCGGATTGGTTGCTACTGAATGTCATTGGGTCGGCCGGGCTTTGAGGCCCAGCGGAAGGAGGAGCAGGAGGAGGAGGTGGGGGGTGTTGTCAGGCACCGAGTGAGGTTGGGGGTTGGGTCCATATCCGGGGGTTTAATCAGGGTTAAAAGGTGAGAGGTCACAGGGGTTGGGGACTATGCGTAGATCTCTGTGGTGGGGGCCTTCTTGTAGATGGGCTTCTTGCCCAGGTCGTAGCTGCCCTCGTCCTTCTTCTTCATGCGGTAGATGAGCAGCAGGATGAGAAGGATGGCGAACAGCAGGCCCACAGCGCCACCTGCAATCAGAGCTGTAACGACAAGACGACAAAACCGTCAACGCACTGGCTTCATTCAGCATGTTTATACATGACGAAACATGATATAATCATGAACATTAATCAGTTTTAATCCATTTATACTTTGAAATGCATCCATCCCATCCAAAATACATAGTTGGGTTTTTGTTGTGGCATCTTCACCTTTTACATTGTGGTTAGTTAATGATATGCTTGTAACATTGTAAAATAAGCTGCTCTGGATACAAGCATCCGCTAAATGACTAAATAGCAGCAAAGTAGTAAATAGTTTTACATTTTGAAGTGATGTCACCACCAACCCATCGCCAAATATGTTACGTTTCCATTGGTCAATATTGTGTAGGGGACTGAGACTGAAATTGCCAAAAACTACTCAATGGTGTCAGGGTGTTGGCGGCGAGGACTGTGCGCTACTGACCTGCGAGGACCTCGGTCTTGTTGAAGATGCTCTCGTCGCTGGCGTGGGACATCAGGACGTTGGAGAGGTTCTCCTCGTTGGAGGAGGCCACTCCATTATGCAGCTTGGGGATCTCGTTGCTGTTCCGCACCTCGTCCACCTCGTTCACCGCGGGCTTCACCGGCCGCTCCAGCTCGGGGATCTTGTTGTCCTTGACGTCAGGCTGAGGAGAGGAGGACTGAAGACGTTAGAAGACCATCAACCGACTCCAAACTAAAACAGACCCCATGCTGAATGGATTCTGTACAAATTGCCCTTCATAGTAAATCCCATGCCAAAAACAGACTCCATACCATTCATCTATACAATCCATACATTTATTTTACACACTTTTGGTTTTGTATTTCCATACATCACACAAAGGCGGTCAACTTCTCTCATCTACAATATAGCAAGATTCCTTTCAATAATAACAAATACTGACAAAATGACATGTATCAAAAGTGGTCTAATTCATGATCAGCCCAACATCTACCACCACTTGCCCCCGCAGTGCAAGGGGTCTCTTAGAGTCACACTTCTGTCTACAGTCTCAACAACGGTGATCAGTGAGTATTGCAAGAAAACAATGGTATTGATTTCTCACCATGGCTGGCGTCTTGGCCTGGTCTTGTCTGGTGGAGACGGTGGTAGCTGTGGAGGCAAGAGGAAGGTTAGATGTTAGCTTAAGTCGTGTGGACAGGGTAGTCAGCACAGTGCAAGTAAAACACATCGGTGGGAAAGCTTAATAGCGATTCATATAAAAGCTAATAATAAATGTGTGGTCTAGTGTTTAGTGGCATTTAGACTACAGTAAAAATATATTTTGAAATGCGTTAATATTTACAGTAAGGATGAAGTTGATCTGAAAAACCCCTTGGTACCAACCTCCATCGCCAGATCCAGAGAACTCAGAATCCTCCTCATCTTCGTCATCAAACCGCTCGTAATCGTCGCTGTCATCTTTGGTGTACTTGTCGTCCGTAAAGCCAAAGTCGGAGCCGTTGGGCGAGTCACCGGACGACACCAGGTCGTCAGGCTGTGTCGTCATGGTGGTGTTCATGGGCATCCATGTCTCCGTCTCCCTCACCTGCTGGGGCACCACAGAGGGGGGGCAAGGGTTAGACAAAACACCCTTGAGCAAGGAACTAAACCAATACAGAGCGATAGGCTAACAGTCACCTTGGAGAGGTTTTAAAAGAGTGCCCCACACTAGTCAACACCACAGGGTCAACTCCAACATAAGGGTTTTCATAAGGCCTGTCAGTATGATTGGCTCAAATTAGTGCCAATGTATTTCTGATTCCTATGGCCACTCTGCACTCTGTCCTGTTTTTTTAAACTAGGTTGTACAGCACTCTTGTTGTACCTACTCCAATTTTGATTGTATGGCTTCTGATAAATAAATAAATGTCAATGCAATCCGGCCGAATGAAACTGCACCAGGGTGTTTCACCGGCGATAGCTCCATGTCTGTGGTTTGAGTTTAGTCTTTGGCACGTTTTTAGGACAAAGCTAAGCCTCCATATAGAGGCCATGACACACGTCATGCTAAAAAGGAATCTGATTACATTCCCTTCTTATCTCTTTACATTCCCTAATCAATGACTGTGATTGGACAAGTGTGGAAAATGTATGTTGACATCTGAACCATTTGAAAGTTAGTAGCTAGCAGCTACAAAAATAACTGAAGACTATCCATTAAAAATGTTCCCCCCCCCCCCCCCCCCCAGTGACTAAAATTATAATGAAAGAAAGGGACTTCTCATCAACCCCAAGCCTATATCAGGTTTGAAGGAGCCATCCACCGGGCCCTACTAGAGGACATGTAGCAAAGACTGCTGCCCCCATAAAGACACACCACTCGGTACAAAACTGAGAAAAACCATTCCTCTTCAGATTGTCAGCAGAGTCAATAGTAAATCCTCAAAAAGTCTAGATAATTACAACTCCGTATGTCTGAAGTACTAGTTTACACTCTTCAACATTTCTTCCCCTCATTGTCTGGTGCCTCACATAGACAAACACTGGCATTAACAATGCACACCCTTATCACATAGAACATATTACTACTGTTATACTTCTAGACAGTCTAATTCAGCAAGGCCAAATATACAGGGGGCTTCATCTACATCGCTTTAAAACAGTTTAAGATTATGGGGAATGGTTTCATGGTTTCATTCCTCTAATTTTAAATAATATGAGATGCAGCAAATAAGATACAGTATTGGCTAACTGGCCTACTGAGTAAGTTCACTATAAACGGCTCATTCAATGAACTGTGAGCTGCAGTGGTTGCTACGCTAATGATCTTGGCTTGTTTGTTCTTTCCAAGCAAGACTAGAAATCTGACTGTTTACCGAAGCGAAAGTCATTGAGAGGTTTCTGACACGCTACCAAATAGGCCAGAAGCCAATCTGTAATGAAGCGATCATGGCACAAAATAGAGAATGCTAGAAACCAATGACATTGAATTCCATAACCGTCAACCTGCCACTCAACGCATCCTTCAAGAATTCATCAATCATTCATGCATGCAAAGTATCCCTTTTTGTCAAACAGGTACATGCACATTGATATTGTCAAACTAGACACACCTTGTTCTTCTGCCTACGTATTTCTGCATGACAACGGCAGTAGTTAACAGCTAGCCTGACAGTCGTGCTGTAATCCCAATGAAGAGGCAGCAAGCTATGCTAATCCCATTAGCACACCTAATTTCATCTACCGTTTGCCCAGTAAACACAGTGAATGAGATTAAGGAGGAGGGAGGGGGGTGTATTGTGGGTTCTTATACACCCAACACCTATCACCTAATTAACATTACAGTACAGACACAATAGGAGGAGAGTTGAAACAAGGTCAGAGAGACCAAGTCATGTGCTCTTAAAACAAAATCATGTCGTCTGTGTGTGTGTGTGTGCATGTGCGTGTGCGCGCGCGTCTAAACACTGAATGTTAGAAGGGTTATAATGAGGGCTGAAATGCTAGCAGCATTGTGCATCTCAATACAAATGGCCCATGGTGGGCTATACAACCCTATGGCTAACGGTTTATTGTTAAATATGTAGACAGTGAGTGCGATATAGAGAGCGCTGTGTGTTGCTAAACAGCAACATATGGGTGCGGGTGGAAGGAAATTACAAACTAAACACTTCACCGAAGGAAGAAAGTAAAATATATGACCTGCTTGAGAAGACGATTCAAACGTTAAACGCATGAAAACAAAGTAAGAACATTGGAAACATGCACACTCAACCCCCACAGTTGAGAATGCATGCGTGGCCACATGCACGCGCATGACATCATGTGCCTACACCATAATTGCTTCCAGTCGACTTCAGACCTAGAAGCTTCGCCGGCGAGAGCCCACCCCCTTCTCAACGTGTGTGTGTGTGTGTGTGTGTGTGTGTGTGTGTGTGTGTGTGTGTGTGTGTGTGTGTGTGTGTGTGTGTGTGTGTGTGTGTGTGTGTGTGTGTGTGTGTGTGTCCTAATAATGTGTTCAGTGTTTGAAGTTAATCCTCTCCGAGTCGATCCTCAGAGCAGCCTGACAGTCTGAAGGAACAGGAGCGAAACCTTGCTGTTGGTAGAGGAGGGGGGTGGGGGGGGGGGGGGGAGGGCGGCCATCTTGAGGACTCCTCTCCCTGTGCTGTAAGGTATTGGGGTCTGGACATGGCCTGCATTAAGCTGGCCACCCCTGTGTTTTTTTCTCCATTGCCTTTCTCCCCCTTGCCTTTGTTTTGGTATATCTTCTCCGTCTCCTCTTTGTCCATTCTGCCCAAGCGAAGCCATTTCATTTGTACGTATTGACTCACTGAAAGAAACCCTTTACAAAAAACACTCCCTCAATGACCCCGTTTCACTCTGTTGTTCTAAAAATCAAAGGCTGACAAAGATGCAGTTTCTAAAGGAAATTCAAAAGCAGCCTTAAACCCCCGCTATGCCTTCTTTTGAAATCCCACACAGAGGTAAAGTGTGTGTGTGCGCGACTCTAATCCTCTGTAGTAAAATGGGGACTGCTTGCCCTTCATTTCCTCTCCTTGTATTTCAGACGATGTGAGGTCCTACAGGGAGAGGGGCATGCTGGGACATGCCTGCTGAGTCACCGCACGGGCACCGGACTTCTTGTAAAAACCCTTTGAGTCACAATCATACCGCCGTGCGAGTCAATGCAGGGAGGCCTTCCAAAACATCGCTTGGTCCAAGCCAATCTGAAGAGATACCATGTCCTGGGGACACGCATAGTCCTTGGACAGACGGTGGACATCTTGTGGGACGAACGGGGCTTAGTGAGGATCCAGAAACAGGCTAGTTTAGTACAGTGTTGTTGCACTATAGTAGTATGATAGTGTAACCAGGAGTACTTGTGTACTTTAGTGCAGGTTGCCCTTGAGCAAACCTTGAAATCACTCCCTACTCTGGCCAGAGTGCTACCCATGGACAGAGTTGCAAATTGAACACCCTCAACCTTTTTAAATGAAATATCCATGACGAAAGTTAACCACAAATATACGTAAAAGCCATACCTTTATAGCAGGTATATAACTTGTATTACCAAGCTCTACATGGCTCTGCCCTTTAACCTTGTGGAGAGGTGTAGAGTCATGTGTGACTCTACAATCATGTGTAAATCGTGTGTGTTTTACACCGGCGTACAGAGAGAGAGACACCCAATTTCCAAATTACACCGTACACGCCACTTTGCAGGCCAAGCTCTCCACAACATACCTGGCCCTCTCTGAGCCCTCGCGAGGCGGCGTTCAGACCTGTCCCTACAGGTTGCTCCTCTGCTGGAGAGCGAGAAGCCCAGCGGGAAAACAAACATCAAACAGCACTGAGAAGGGAGTTTTTTTGTTATCCTGGAGTAATGATGTCAGTGAATTTATTATCAGATCGGCGGGATATGTCCAACTCCTCCACCCCCCACTGTACACGCTCTCCCAGAGAAGCACAACCAAGCTGGGGGGGGAGCCAGAGCCTGCCTGCCTGCATGTTTTTCTGCCTTGCAGGGCTGAAACGGCTTCATGCGCTTCCAGTTTCCACGGGTGTCTTCTGGACAATATGTGCCGGCATGCACACACCTGTGCATGTTCACAGGCACACAAAAGAAAGATGAGAACTTTTTTGTGGATATGGAAACCACCTGCAGATAAAGATCACTGCTTAGAATCCATGCCTTGTTGCTACCTTCAGCAAATCGCTCAAACGTTTCACATTCCCTCGCTTTCTGTTGGGACAGGCTGTAGCAGGTCAGGCAGCGGATACATGGAGATAGAGGGAACGGGATCAACCCAGGCCCAGACTGATTCCTGATCCAGAAGCACCAAACTAACCCCACAATCCAGTCTCACTAGACCATTTATCAGACACTTATGACTAAAGTGACTTTTCAGTGAATCCAGATACAAGTAATTAAGGAGCAGGTAGGAGTTAGGCATCTTGCCCTACAATGTCTACAGGTAGGTTGTATGGACATTGGGAATTGAAACCAGTACCTTTTGGCTGGGAGTTGAACACTCCCAGCCAGTATAAACACTCACCATCCTGCCTCCCCTGGAGTAAGTAATACAAGTAATACAACTCAACGAAACACTGAACCAGCTATGGCAGACTTCCTCATTGTTAACATACACAAGCTGATGAAGCATACATGCAAGACATGTTTGACCAGGTGGTACCGCTGGCCTTGAACGATCACAACCACACATGTAAAGCAACAACATAGCACCCATCCAGCGAATCGTTGAGTCATATTCCCCAACCCTAGCCTAACAGGAAGCAGCTGATAAGGGGCGCACTGACTTACTGCTCCTCCAGAGAAGTGAAAAAAACATTTTCCTTTGCACAGAAAACCTTAAACATTATCTTTAGCAGAAAGCAGAAAAAGCACAAGTAAAAAGTAACACAGCTAGTAAGTAAGTAATTAACAGATAGCCTAAGTGTTCCAACCGTTGTTTTCGTAACCCAAAAAGCATTCACAAGCCAAGTTTGTCATGATATTGATTGTCAAATATCCACAGGGAAATTAATCAGAAAAGATGTTGAGGAAAAACCACAGACCTACATTCCCAAATATGTATAAAAAAATCTCCAGAATAAACACGCTTAATGACTACTTTGTATTCCTAACGATAGGCATCTTATTTTGAAGCACTGGTTTTTGACTCTACTGCCTAATCTTTTTAGATAATCTTTACCTTGGAGGCTCTGTCTCGCCTCGTAGTCTAATAGCTCAACAAAGACATTCCTTGTCCTGTACAGACGCTGGACTCTGGTTTTAGTGGTGGTCATGTTGCATGGAGTTCCCAAATAAGCACCATTTAAAAAACTCCTATTGGTCGACAAAACAAGGACGCAAGTTATGTGATAAAGTCCACTTTAGAACGAGGAAACTGGATTTGGGATATTTTTTTTTAAAAATGGACAAAGACTACTCCCCAACTAATTATGCAATCAAATTAAAAGGTTTGTTCAAAAAGAAAAACTGCTTTGGCTTCTTAACAGAGTTTAGCCCCCCCCCAAAAAAACTAACCCCAATTCGACATGAATGGGGATATTGTTCAGAACATAGCAATTGTTTCCCGAAAACGAAAGCGGAAAAGTTCCTCTTAAGGAAGTATGTGGTCCAACATGTGGTTTGTGCTGTATGAAAGACTCTCTGTCTCTTGATAACGTACTTGCTCTCCCACATTTATCCATCAGAACATGCATGCCTGTCCAATCAGATGTTTCCCCTCACTAGATCAAGACGACTGGCCTCTAATGTAAACCGGGAGGTTGTCTGCCTGTGTAATGCCATCACTGGTGGTTTCTGTGTAGGTGTTCACCTTCAATGGCTGGTGGCTAATGTAGTAAATGTAATAACACTTCTCATTTAACCTTTCCAATCTAGATCGGCAGGTTTAGAGATGTTATGCCAAATTATGATGAAAGAGGCTAACTCATAAATGTGGTACCTTCCATGATAACCATCATTTCCCCAGCACATCAGAATATAAAACAGCATCTGCACCCGCCTCTTTTAACATGGAGGTCCTAAATGTGTCCACTTTGTTTTTAAACACGCTGAAAGACCGTCTTGTCAAACCACCCGCCGCTCGGCCAATAAGATCAGTCCTGTGCATAGACGCTGGACAAAGCCAACAGACGCCTCTGGAGCATATCAATGACCAAGGTAACCGGGGGCTAAGCCCATGGTGGCTCCGCCTTCATTAAAATAAGGGAAACAATCCCTCCCATCTGCCCACCACAGAGAGGGGCATCTGGTCCATTCACACACCAGAGTCCACCCCAGACCCTCAAAGACCGCAGAAGAAAGTACCAGCATGCGGGAATGTGTTTCCGTATTCTTTGTCATGTCGGACGTCTCTTGACCTTTGGAGGAAAGGCCAATCACTTGTTGTTACCCCCAGCTCTCTGGCCAATCACTGGTGTAACACACACACACACACACACACACACACACACACACACACACACACACACACACACACACACACACACACACACACACACACACACACACACACACACACACACACACACACCTCCTCGTAGGAGGCTCAGCAGGCTCTTTGTCCATGGATTAGCTTAAGTGCTAAGTGAAACTGAAATACAAGGTTCCCTGCTATAGTCTTAAGCTCCACTGGCCATTACTTCCGCCATATTTCCTGTTTAGAGCTCATTTGGGGTCCATTTGTAACGCATGGTTAACATTAAGGCGAACATTGGATGTTGGTGAGGCCTTATAAAAAATAAACATTTGACACATATCCATCTGTGATGCATACCAAAGTTTTGTATTATGATTAATGTGATAATAAAACCTTGCATTGCCCCTTATTAGTTTGCCCCTCCGGCAGGACAAATCAGAAAAACAAGCCTCAGAAAAATGTCCATATGGTCAGGGTAGAGGACAAACTTTATCTATGAACAAACATCAAGGGACTGGCCTCTAGTACCACAGTGGGGGCCGCTGGCATCAAAGGACACAGTGACACAGTCGCACGTCCATATAAAGTCCTTATTGTCAGGTCACGTGCACAGAGACACACACCTCTGCCATTTTCTCCAGACAAAAGGCCTCTAGATTCCTTCCACCTTCTCCATGTCTATCTATAGCCATCTTTCCACCATCACCACCGAGCATGGCAGGGGGCATTATGGGAACCATTTGTGATGTCGCAACACCCTGGAAGCCGGGCGATAGGCCTCTGATCAATACAACGTTAAGGGGCAAGGTTTTTAATGAAAGACTCCCATTGTGTTGCATTAATCTAGGGGGCTGCTGCCCACAACATATCTGGTGTTTCCAGGCTAAAACCTTTGTTTTGACGGTTAAACGGCCACATGACAAACCGCTACGTTCATGGGACTCCTCTCGTCCGAACCCGAGGGCTGTCCAGTACAAAGATAAACTTGTTTAGCAGTTAGCTACTTAACCGGATAAATTAACCAGGTCAAGTGCTTGGCTCTGAGCTTGTATGAGACGTGTGTGTGTGTGTGTGTGTGTGTGTGTGTGTGTGTGTGTGTGTGTGTGTGTGTGTGTGTGTGTGTGTTTTCAGTCCAACATATTTGCCAAATCAACTATATTTTAACCAAAAGGTAACCTACCCCAGCTTATCTGTACTATATATATATATATATATATATATATATATATATATATATATATATATATATATATATATAGGGAATGCCCCGAGGTCTGATTGGTTACTTCCTCGATGTGATGAAGTCATGAAAGCTGCCTGTTCAGACGCCTACCATTATAAACTCTATGGAGGGATACACCGATAGCCTGTGGTCATTGAAGAGAAAGATTATGCAGGGATCTTCTTCATAAAAACAAAAAAAAGACCTTTCCATTGGGTTTCTTCAAAGTGTTTGAAAACAGTCCCTCAGGGATGCAAAACTCTGTCCTCAGATCAAAGAGGTCATAGCAGAAGATTTATTATCCACCACAGAACCACGATGTGAAAAGACAGGAAGTAATAACTGGAGAACCACACCAGAACAGGAAGTCTCAGATTAAAGGAAGTCCGGAAGTTGGTAATGAAGCCTTTATACGGACGCCACAGGGCTAAAGTGGTGTTAATGGGAATCTCCCACAGAGAGCCATCAACACAGACTTCCCACTCATTTTAATCCACTTCCTGAAAGCACAGACGACCATGTTAACAAGCAGCGGAGCCATGTAGCACACAGTCTGGACAGCTGATCAACCATGGCCTGGCTTCACCCAACTCTCGTTGTCATGGCCAGACTAACGTCAAACCTCTCTCACTGGAAGGTCAAATAGACCACATCCAGTCAGCAATGAAAGTAAAGGGGTAAGTCAAACATAGTAATAAAACGTGTTATCTTGCCCTAAATGTACATCTTCTTCCCTGTGATTAATGAGTCATCAACAGGATGTGACCGAGAGGAAACACAGACACACAGACACAGGTAAACCCGGCTTCATTGTGACCTTAAATAACCTCGCCAACATTAAGTGACCCCTAACCCATGCCACAGCGGGGCTTAATTGAGAATAAATGATCCATTACTGGTAAATCAATAGCTGAACTCCCTTCAGCCTCAACACCAAATTGGTTTCAAGTGGCCCTCCGACCTGACCGAACCGAGAGAGGTCAACAGCCTTTTCCCTCAGGGGTTACCAGGAATAACGGCTTCCCAATGTTGGGTCACCACAGACAGGAGACACTTGGACCAAAGAAAGAGCCAAAACGGCCACCAAACACCCCCATTGGTTGGCAACAGCCAAATTACTTTTGATAAAGTTTCCAATGGGAGTAGCAGGCAATCACAACAGACCTTCGATATATATTTTTGTATATTTACATTTTCGTTAATTATTGTATTGTCCCGCAACCGTCTGGGAATAATACATTTATTACCATCAGTGCTATAGCATTTTTAATTGTCGATTTTACTTCTTTTACATTAACACCGACAACCAGCCCAGTTTGAGAGCCTGGACACCGGCGCGTGACAGGGGAGACCCAGAGACCGGGACTCCCCAGCAGGCCAGATGATCTGCGTCACCAGTGGAGTAGCACGATGGCTGGGACACCACCCCCTGCCTGTCCCGCGCCCCTTTGTGTGGAGACTTCATCAGCACAGAACCACAACAGCCCCCCCTTAGAGGACATTTGTTTGCCGGATGATGGCAGGTGTTGCTATTTAAATGACCTTGTTACACCACTGCAGAACAACAATAACAAGCTGCCTCACCAAAGTCCCAGTATGTCCCACACCCACTCTGTCTAGTCTCATGTTTTTGAGTCAATGCTAGAACCATAAAACCATATTAACTGCATTTCAAGTCACGCGGGGCCCCCTTACTGCTAAACCATTCACATAAACCCGTCGTCTGCAAGGATATCTTGGAGAGCGGGTGGAGGGGGAGAGGGGTGAATCAAATTCCTCAAAACTTTTCTCAGCGGCGCAAGAGAGAAGGGACCCCCTCTCCGTCCCTCCTCCCACATTCCTGGGTCCAAAGAGATTTTATAGACCAGCGGACAGGAAAGAATCCGCCATTATTACACGTTAGCCACCACTGTCATTTATCATGTTCCCTATTCTTCCCCTCCCTCCCAACACCGCTTATTCAACACTGAGAGAAAGACAGACGGAGGCAGGGAGAGAGATAAGTAAAAAAAAAGGAGAAAAACAGAAGAACCGACCCAAAGAGAAAGACGGATAGACGGAGAGAGACAGCGAGAGAGAGAAAGAGAGATAAGTTAAAAAGCTAGCTCGTTCTCGTGCAAATGATTAGCAGCCAAATTCAAAACCGGTTGCATTCCAGTGCGGTGTTGCTAAACCCATGGCCCTAGAGCCTGGGGCCGCGCAGGGGGGGAATGATGTGGTCTGCCGAACTGGGAGGAAAGTATAGCGTAGCTTCTTTTAAAACTCATAAATCTGTGCTTTGGTTTTGAAGACAAGTTCCTGCTGAAGCCAGCCTACAATCACAATCCTATAGAAAGAAAAGTGTGAATTTATTTGATGTTAAATCAGTTGCTTGTGCTGAAGACAAACCTCTTTACAATACTGTCTTGGTGTTTTGTTGACATCCTGATCACAGTAAAAGGGTGTAACCTTTTCATAAAAAACAAGTTTATGAGATCTAGATCACTAATAAAACTACCGTATTCTCTCACAAACACAGAAATGCTGTGTTAACACTATAAACGCTCAGATTTAAATCCATATATTATAATATCCGTGGCAGAGAAAATGCTGAGGTTAAAGGGAAAAAAAAAAACTCCCTGGTGTTTTCCATCCTGGTTTCACTGATATAACCTCCAGGAACTAGATGACCACAGCAGAAAAATGTCTCCATATTCATGTGGCGATAATGTACGCAACCCTCAAACTTGCGAATACACACATATTTGGTCTACTAAAAAAAAAAAAAAACACATTAAAAGGTATAAAATACCATGTCAACAGGAAGGGGCAAAAAAAATACAAAAAATGAACACTAATGGAAATTTTAGTGCCATCGTCGTCATCAAATTCACTTTGAGTGTCTGAAGGGGGTGAACAGCCAACCCGGTTTGGTCGATTGGCGTGGACAACAAAAGCCGTCCAATCACGCCTGCGGCCATCCCGAAGAGCCCTTACGCCTCTCGGGGGGCAACTAGTTCACGATTGTTGCACCGCAAAAACATTGTTTCAATAATCTGGTAACGCCCACCTCAAATTCCATTAACGACCCCAGTGGGAGGGAGAGAGAGCCCGGGAGAGAGTGAGAGAGAGTGAGAGAGAGAGACGAGGGCTAAGCAGCCTTCAAAGGGAAGTGAAGGGAAAGAAGGGGACTATAGAGGGAGGAGAGAAGGAAGAAAAGGCCAGTAACAACAATTGATCAGAGAGAGAGAGTGACACAATCAGTGAAGAAAGTGAGAGGGCATGATAAAAAAGAAACAAAAAAATGTTAGAGAGGCAGACTGAGAGGGTGAGTACAAGCCTGAGTGAGAGAGCCTGAAAGAGTTTTTAATTAAAAAGAACATTTGAGTGAGGGGAGACTAATAGACGCTGGTCACACTAGGCTGGTCTGGACTACCAAGGGTGTAGGATGGTGGTGGTGGTGGGGGGTTTCCCTTATGAAATGGACCAGGGGGATCTATTGAGACCCCTCCAAGTGTGTCAAATACCCCCCACCCGGGCCAGTCCAAGACCCCCAGAGGTCACATTCCTCAGGGGCAGCGCCGAAGGAGCACGGCCAATAACCACCACAGGCCGTCCAACGTTCAGGAATGTGAGTTCTCAAGGCTAGGCCGACCCGGCCATGGGGTGTGTGTGTGTGTGTGACAGTAGAATAGTAATGGAGGGGGGCTATCAAGATGCCACCCACAAAGTCTCTCACACACACACACACACACACACACACACACACACACACACACACACACACACACACACACACACACACACACACACACACACACACACACACACACACACACACACACACACACGAGTAGAAGCAGACACTATTAATAGTTCATGAAGGTACACCTGAGCCCGCCAATGTCCGTCAAGTTAATATGATACAGCTGTTAAAGACACATCTACACACCGACCCCAGCAGCAGCAGATATATCACCAGAACAACACATCCAATAGGTGACTAATAAAAGTGAAGCACCATGTGTACCTACTCCAAGTCACAAGTTAAGGTTTTGTACATTCAGGGTCCAAAATTGCCTGACACCGACTGACATATTTGACCATTTGGCAGGTCAAAAACAATGGGTTGTTACACATTAAACCAACTTCTTGGCCGGTACATTTTCCCACTCCGGCAGGTGAAAAGTCGCAATTATATAAAGTTAATTTCGGATCCCTGCGTACAATTAAAACAATCTATACACATTATTAATTACATATATTAATTAACCCCAGCAAAATATGTTTGATTTGGGTGTGTGTGTGGGGAATGAAGAAAAACAAGTATTATAATAATAGTAATCACTACAACTCTTTAAAACCTCGGCATGTGGTTTGGCAGTAAGGAAGGAGTTGTACTCCACCCCCCCCCCCCCCCTTCAGGGGCCACATTCCGCCCGCCTTAGGTCACTGCTCGGCGGGCATACCGCAGCAGATCCTCCGGTGCGCCGACCGCAAGGAGCTGCTGCTCCTCCAGCAGACACGGCGCTCCGCACCGCAACGACAGGCCGCACACATGGGCCCCATTAGCGGCTGGCTGAGGCCCCTCGTCCCGTGATCTCTCTCCCCCCAGCCTCCAACACAGACTCCCGACTCCCCCCCCCCCCCCCCCAAGCCTCCAACACAGACTCCCGACTCCCCCCAGCCTCCAACACACACTCCCGACTCCCCCCCCCCCCCCCCCCCCCCCCCCAGCCTCCAACACACTCCCGACTCCCCCCCCCCCCCCCCAGCCCTCCAACACAGACTCCCGACTCCCCCCCCCAGCCTCCAACACAGACTCCCGACTCCCCCCCCCAGCCTCCAACACAGACTCCCGACCCCCGGATAGCTCAGACTCTAGTTAGCCAACAGCAACCAGGCAACCTTTCCAACTCCCGTAAAACAACATGTCAGACATTGCTGTTCGGCCCAAACAGGTTTTTAAACGGTCTGTGTCCTCCCATCAGTCGTGGCAGTGTTAGGTAAAGGCAGTGTTGGGTATATAGGCAGTGTTAGGTAAAGGCCGTGTTAGGTATATAGGCAGTGTTGGGTATATAGGCAGTGTTGGGTATATAGGCAGTGTTGGGTATATAGGCAGTGTTGGGTATATAGGCCGTGTTGGGTATATAGGCAGTGTTGGGTATATAGGCAGTGTTGGGTATATAGGCAGTGTTAGGTATATAGGCAGTGTTGGGTATATAGGCAGTGTTGAGTATATAGGCAGTGTTGGGTATATAGGCCGTGTTGGGTATATAGGCCGTGTTGGGTATATAGGCAGTGTTGGGTATATAGGCCGTGTTGGGTATATAGGCAGTGTTGGGTATATAGGCAGTGTTGGGTATATAGGCAGTGTTAGGTATATAGGCAGTGTTAGGTATATAGGCAGTGTTAGGTATATAGGCCGTGTTAGGTAAAGGCAGTGTTAGGTTAAAGGCAGTGTTAGGTTAAAGGCAGTGTTAGGTTAAAGGCAGTGTTAGGTATATAGGCAGTGTTAGGTATATAGGCAGTGTTAGGTATATAGGCAGTGTTAGGTAAAGGCCGTGTTAGGTAAAGGCAGTGTTAGGTTAAAGGCAGTGTTAGGTATATAGGCAGTGTTAGGTATATAGGCAGTGTTAGGTATATAG
>JAOPHQ010004914.1:37500-40000 GCA_030340625.1 Merluccius polli
TGTGTGAAAGCGGAAAAACACGCTGGCAAAAAATAGGGTGTTTCTTCTGCCGTGTGCCCCAAAAACTTTCAACCCAGAGATGGACACTTAATGTGTTGGGGCTGCTTAATGGACACTTAATGTGCTGCAGGGAGGCCCTAAATCCTGAGGCCCCTAAGATAAACCCATGATTAGTGTTTTTATGAGTTAGCCTACATCTTATAGATGTGGTCTGATCAAAGGGTACATTCAATGTAAATTAAACTTAGGAGCTTTGAAGTGTGAGTCCAGAGTAAATGCACACATCAGCAGTTCAGTGGACAGGTCATGCATTTACTATACAGTTGGGTTCTGGCTGCTGCTGCTGTGTGTGTGTGTGTGTGTGTGTGTGTGTTGCGTGTGTGTGTTTGATTTACTAAAAGCACTCAGATTAAGCCTTTACAATCTCAAATGGATTAAGGTGCACAACAGAGATCTTTAAGATGTTTGACCTTTCAGCAACAACTTTATTTTCTGCACCTGTGAACCTGATGGGAAACATAATTTCCTCAAACACTCCGAGGTTGTGTTTGAACAGATCTAGAAGAAAGTGCACTTCATCCTCGTCTCTGATGTCTTGAGCCATTTTCGATATTCAGATATTCTCAGTGGTTATTATTATTATTATTATTATTATTATTATTATTATTATTATTATTATTATTATTATTATTATTATCATCATCATCATCATCATCATCATCATCATCATCATCATCATCATCATCATCATCATCATCATCATCATCATCATCATCATCATAAGGCCTATTATTAGGCTACTACTATGTTATTGTTTTTGTTGTTGAAGTAGGCTGACTAACTACTACTAATATTCACAGAAACGAATTTCTCCGTGAAGAGTTTTCAGGAGTGTGAGAGTCGGACTGTGTGCTCTCCGCTCCAACCGCTCCTCCACTTCCACCACCTCCACCTCCACCACCGTCCCCTCTTCCTCCGCGGCCCCATACGCGACCAGATGCAAACCGCTGCCAACTGTCGGTAACTCGACCCAAACTCTCTCCAGAAGAAATCCATCATCATTTGCGTCCCGGTGAGCGGTGTTTGTCTCGGTCGCTCGCGGCCTGTTAAAGGTCAGAGCATAAGAGGCTGTTTAGTAGCTATGAAAGAGACGCCTTGACGGTGCGCGACGCCGCCTCGTAGCCGCGCGGGCGAGAGGAAATGAGTGTGAAATGAACGTCGTCTTTAAATCAAAGCAACGCAAGATAAATGAGAGAGGGGGTTGGAGAAATCACCTGGGCTGGCGCGAGAGAGAGAGGGGAGAGAGGGGAGCGATGGAGGAAGAGGGGTGAGGGTGAGGAGGAGGGAGGTGAAATGGAGGAGGGTGCGATTGAGGGAGGGGTAATTATTAGTGATTGAGCGGCTTCCCCTCGTGCGTTTCATTAGGGATCGGCCGCTCGCACACAGTCTCCCCTCTGTTGCGCCGTGCCAGAGCGCGCTAACGGCCGTTTATTTGCCCATCTCGAGTCTTAACAGTTAATACCTGTATGTTTCCACCATAATATTGTGGCTGGCAGAGATGGCAAGAAAGTGTATCCCCCGCATAAATAAACGCTACGTCCGCACGTCACGTAATACCAGGGCCATGTGCTGTAAGATGTAGGGACCGGTGTGTTGTGTGTGTGTGTGTGTGTGTGTGTGTGTGTGTGTGTGTGTGTGTGTACGCGTGCGTGAGAGAAAGAGAGTGAGTGTTCATGTGTGTGTGTGTGTGTGTGTGTGTGTGTGTGTGTAGGGGTTAAAGGTAAGGTTGAAGAGGATGGACAAAGATTGTCTTAAAGAAACATTGGAGTGAATGCAGTGTCTTGTATTCTTGTATGGAACAGTGTGGCTCCTTCAACTAATGGAGTACTGTCTTTTTTTATATGTAATGTAGCATCTGCAACACACATCCGACTGTAGCAGAACCTGTACCTGTCTGTCTGCCTGCCTACCTGTCTGTCTCTGCCTTCCTGTATATCTCTCTATCTTTATGTCTGTCTGCCTGTCTGTCGAGGAAGGGATTGCAATTATGTTGAGGGAGAGATAAAGAGAGAGTGATAGAGTGTAGTGATACAGAGTAATAAGAAGAGAGAGAGAGAGAGAGAGAGAGAGAGAGAGAGAGAGGGACAGAGGGAGAGAGAGACAGACAGACAGACAGACAGACAGACAGACAGACAGACAGACAGACAGACAGACAGACAGACAGACAGACAGACAGAAGAGAACAAAAGAAAGAACAACGAAAGAGACAAAGAAAGTAAGAAAGAAACAAAGACAGAAAGAAGAAAAAGGAAGAATGAATGAAAGAACGAAAGAAAAAAAGATAGAGGAAGAGAGACATAGAGTGAGAGTAAGAAAGAGAGACTGAGAGAGAGTGAGGGTGATTGAGAGTAAGAAAGACAGGGAGAGAGAGAGCGACTAAGAGACAGAGTGTAAGAGAGAGAGAAAGAGGAGTACAGTAGATGACAGAGGCCCCTGGTCG
>JAOPHQ010004914.1:45000-62500 GCA_030340625.1 Merluccius polli
ATGTGGTGGTGGTGGTGGGGTGGTGGTGGTGTATGTGTGTGTGTGTGTTTGTGGTGGTGGTGGGGGGGGGGGGGGCTGTATGTGTGTGTGTGTGTGTATGTGGTGGTGGTGGTGGGGGGGGGGGGGGGTATGTGTGTGCGTGTGTGCGTGTGTGTGTATGTGGTGGTGGTTGGGGGGGGGGGGGGGGGGGGGGGTATGTGTGTGTGTGTGTGTGTGTGTATGTGGTGGGGGGGGGGGGGGGGGGGGGGAATATTGCTGTTAAATGGATTTGGACAGCATGACATCACGGGATAATTAAAAGCGCTTTGCGCTGGAATTCCGTTTCCAATTCTTCAGTTCAGGTTTGTTGGACGAGAGTTTTTTTTTTTTTTCTTTTTCTCCGAGCACCTGCAGGTTCGTGTGTGAGTGAAATATTTTCACTGGACCGAGTTCAAACTTTGAGGGAAAAAAAAACCTGAAAAAAAAAAAAACCTCAGAAAAAAAAAAAACTGCGGCGGCAGCAGCATTACGCCATTCTTGCCTCTCTCTCTCTCTCTCTCTTAGGAAAAAAGTTTTTCTTTAAAGAAGTGAGGTCCGGGACGTCCAGCAGAGCAGAACCACGCAGTGCTGCAGGTCCACACTACCTCCTGCCCCGGCTCCCGGCTCTCCTCCCCCTGGACTTAACATCCTCCATCCCCATCCTCCATCACACACAGAGATACTGCACAGACACGGTGTTTTTTCTTTTTTCTTCTTCTTCTTTCATTTCTACCCCTAAAATAACGGATTGCGGTGGAAAGAAAAAATCAATTGAGGCTGGGAGATTTTTTTTGTTTTGTTTGTTTGTTGTTGTTGTAGTATGTAAGTAAGCGCAAAGTCCGGAGCAAGTGATCGTTTTTACGCGCAGACCTGTGGATGCGCACGGCTCGCTCCTTTTTACCGGGACCCGGTTTCGTCCATCCGCGTCTCTCTCTCTCTCTCTCTCTCTCTCTCTCTCTCTCTCTCTCTCTCTCTCTCTCTCTCTCTCTCTCTCTCTCTCTCTCTCTCCAAGTCGGGACGCGGGTGAGACCGACGACTAGGATGAGCGACTTTGGACGTCTGTCCGCCTGCTCCTCCTCCTCCCTGGCCAAGCGGCCCAACCAGTGAAACACTTACTTACCCCAAATCCCGCCGTGTTTAATGACGATGAGGGTACACGCCGTGTAGTGATGAAAGGTCTGGGAGCCGTTCCTCTGCTACTGGGCTGTCGCACTCTCCTCCTCCTCCTGCTCCTCATCCTCACCCTCATCCTCACCCTCATCCCCGGCTCCGCTCGCGCGTCCCCCGGCCGGACCCGGTCCACCGACGCCCACCGGAGGGGAGAGGAGGCGGTGGTCGCGGATGGGTCAGTGGTAGCGGCGGCGGCGGCGCCCGCGGCGGGAGCCAGTGCGTCCAAGCGGTCCGGTGGCGCGTCTTGGAAACCCTCGGCGGCGAGCCCAGCGAGGATCACGCGCATCCGGGCCGGTCCGCCGGTCATCAAAGGCGAACCGGCGGCTGTCAAAGGCAAGGTCGCCGCCGCCGCCGCCGCCGCCGCGTCTCCTCTATCCACGCGCACCGGCGCGGCGGCCGCCCGGTCGCAGCAGCAGCTGCTGGCGGCGCAGCAGCAGCAGCGGGAGCGGGAGCGAGCCTCGGTCAACTTGGGGCGCAAGGAGGCGGCGCGCTCGTGGCTCGCGCCCGGCGCGCACCCCGCGTCCAGTAGTGACCATGCGGCCGCGGCGGGGAAGAACACCGCAAAACCCGCTCCGAGACCCGTGGTGGCCTCCATGCGCGCAGGCCCGCCCTACAGAGTCGCCGCCGCCAGCAGCAGCAGCACCAGCAGCAGCACCAACAAGAAACACCAGCATCACCATCAGCATCATCAGCATCAGCAGCATCAGCAGCATCAGCATCAGCACCACCAGCAGCAGCCGCAGCCGCACCATCAGTACGCGGCGCCGCTACCGCAGCGCAGCGCCCACAGGGCCGCGCAGGGCAAAGCCAGCGAGCGGACCGAGTTGCACCCCAAGCAGCCGCTGGTGACCCCCCACGACTACATGCTGTCTCTGTACTGGTCCCTGTCCACGCGGGACCAGCTCAACGCCAGCGCCCCGCACGACGCGGGTCTGGCCAACACCATCACCAGCTTCGTGGATAAGGGCCAAGGTAAAAAAAGAAAAGAAAAAAAGTCCATTATTGGTGCTCTCCTGTGTGTGTGGTTGTTGTTGTTGTTGTTGTTGTTGTTGTTGTTGTTGTTGTTGTTGTGTCTCCTTCTCCGTCTTGTTTGAGATGTGTGTGTGTGTGTGTGTGTGTGTGTGGGGTCGAGACCCAGAGCCACGGGGGACGGGTGGGAGACCGTTAGTCCTGCGTGGACCGGGTTGATTTATGAGCCGCATGTTGTTCTGATCCTGTGATTTTCGGAAACTGCAACTTCTGGATTTGCACAGTGATCCGTCTGTCCAACTTAGTCCTACTTACTGTGATTCATTTGGTCTGGACTCGTTTTAATACATTTTACTATGACTATATTAAAACAAGTCCACTATTATCTCGATTAATCAGATTAATCATCATTAATCAATCATTAGATTATTTGTTGGGTACTTTAGTGTAACAGCAGCATCCATGATAAAATGCCAATATTTAAGGGGGGTAATAACTAGACCAATTATTACCATTGACATCACTTTGGCTGTTCTCTACCCATTTTCTACTTCATATATTGATGAATTAATTTAATGATTTAGTGATTAAATGATTTAGTGACAGAAAACACATTCACAAATCCAGTCAGATATTGGCATCCAGGTGGCTTTAAGACAGATGTTGTGGTGCCTTGCTCAAGGGCTGGGGCGGTGAACCCGCTGCGAGGCCCTCAGAGGAGGACCTGCCATGGGTGAGGGACCAGCGGTAGGTAGGTGTGTGTGTGCATGTTAATGTATGTTAGTGTGCAGTAACCTGTGTGTGTGTGTTAGTGTGTGTTTGTGTTGCCGGCCATCTGGTCATGCAGCAGCGACGGCCCCCAGAGAGCAAATAAACAGAGGCAAGGGCCACTAGTCCACGGCCCCCCGGTGTAATGTTGTCTTTACTGCGTAAAACTGTTTAAAATGATGTTTAAATGAGCACCGTTCACTATTCCTGGTACCACTAAAGGTTTACATTTCAAGCACTTAATGTACTTTTAATTAGGCTTTTATTTTGTTAACGTGACCTCAGCAAATCGCCAGCGACCTCGCTGCCTCCCTTCCAAATCCTCCTCTCCCACCCCCTCCTCCTCCTCCTCCTCCTGAGGTGGTGAGAAGGTGAGGGGAGGTGTTAGTGTCAGCACATTTTCTCTCTTTTAATCGCTGTCTTTCTTTCATCTATTCTCTCCTCCAGCTTTCTCTCCTCCTCTCCCAAGCTTTTGTAATTTCTCGAAAGCTTCTGTCTGAGTTATGATCTGGTAGGAGATGTGATTCAGTAAGGATGACACTACTGACTGACTGAAATAACCAACTAACCAACCAACTAACTAACTAAATAACTGACTAACTGACTAACCAAAAAAGCAACCAACCAACTAACTAGCTAAGTAGCCAGCTAACTGAAATAACTAACTAAGAGGTGTCACATTATGGGGCGACCAAATGATGTTGTAATCATAGACCAATAATAAATGTTACTCCTAAACACAACTGTGCAAACAGTGGTTTAATAATAATATTATTGTCTGGCAGCCTATCTGGCAGTTTTCCTACAGCACATCTATATTCCTTATTCCTTATCTCCTACTCTCTCTCATCTCTCTCTCGCACTCATCATTCTGTCCGTTTTGTTCACCCATCCCATGTCTCTTCTTATCTCTTCTGTCCACATTACACCACACACCAGACCCTTCACCACGCACGGTGGTCCGGCCTCTTACCCACTCTTACATATTGACTTAGCATTAGCCCTGTTAGCATAAGTTATGTTAGCATTAACCCCGTTAGCATTGGTCCTGTTAGCATTAGCCCTATTAGCATCAGCCCTGTTCGCATTAACACTCTTAGCCTTGGTCCTGTTAGTATTAGCCCTGTTAGAATTAGCCCTGTGAGCATTAACACTTAGAGCGTTAGCCCTAACGTATATAAACGTAAAAGTTGAAAATATTTCCCTTAAAAAAGGAAAATATTCAGCCGAGCTTTTCCGCTCGGCCTAGGGTAGTACCTAGGGTAGTACCTAGGGTAGGGCCTAGGGTAGCGCCTAGGGTAGCGCCTAAGGTAGCGCCTAGAGTAGAGCCTAGGGTAGGGCCTAGGGTAGGGCCTAGGGTAGAGCTTAGGGTAGAGCTTAGGGTAGCGCCTAGGGTAGGGCCTAGGGTAGGGCCTAGGGTGGGGCCTAGGGTAGCGCCTAGGGTTGCGCCTAGGGTAGGGCCTAGGGTAGCGCCTAGGGTAGAGCTTAGGGTAGAGCTTAGGGTAGAGCTTAGGGTAGCGCCTAGGGTAGGCCTAGGGTAGGGCCTAGGGTAGGGCCTAGGGTAGATCTTAGGGTAGCGCCTAGGGTAGAGCCTAGGGTAGGGCCTAGGGTAGGGCCTAGGGTAGGGTCTAGGGTAGCACCGACATCAGGTTGAGCCCCAACGCTCGTCCCATAGGGAACGCATGACAACGCAAACGCTGAGCTCTTTTGGAGCTTATTATGGCTTAAATCAGTTATTCTGCTCCCCACCTCCTAGAGCAACTCTGGTTCTGGACTGGCTGGTTCCCGTGTGTGAGGGTCTGGGATCCGTGTGTGAGGGTCTGGGGTCTCTATGAGGGTCTAACTGTGGAGACTTGCTCCAGGACTGGAACAGCGGGTCTGTTTACACTCTGATGTGGTCTCTCAGTCTGCTTCTAATGTACTGCTGAACACAGCCCTGCAACTTGGCATGGAAACACGATGTGCGTGTGTGTGTGTTGGAGTGTGTTTGTGTGTGTGTGTGTGTGTGTGTGTGTGTGTGTGTTGGAGTGTGTGTGTGTGTGTGTGTGTGTGTGTGTGTTGGAGTGTGTGTGTGTGTGTGTGTGAGTTGGAGTGTGTGTCTGCCTGTATATGAGGGAGAGAGAGAGCAAGCGTGGGAGAGAGAGAGAGGGAAACTATGTGTGTGTGTGTGTGTGTGTGTGTGTGTGTGTGTGTGTGAAATTGGTACCTGTGTTGAAATTACTTCATATGTGATTGTTTGACATTGCCTGTGTGTGTTTTTGGTTGGTTGGATTTGTCTTTGTTTGGGCTCATCATTGAACTAATGTGGGAGAGAGAGGTGGGAGTGAGAAAAGAGGGAGCGAGAGAGGGGGAGAGGGAGGGAGAGAGGGAGGATGAATTCAGTGTTGGGTTTCAGTTGGAGTACAACCCTGCACATTAATACATGTCTGATACATTTGATTGTACATAGATGTGTGTATGTACTGTATGTTGATGTGTACATGTAAACAAAATGTTTGCTATTCTTTCTCAACTTTTGTCCTTCCCTTTCATTCTTTCTTTGGTGTGTGGTTGCGTATTTGTTGTGTGTTTGTGGTGGTGTGCGGTTGTGGGTTTCTGGTGTGTGTTGTGTGTACTTACGGTTGTGTATTCATGGTGTATCCATAGAGGTTGTGTATTTATGGTGTATCCGTGGTTGTGTATTCATGGTGTGTTTGTTTTCTCCTCCCTCTCCTCCCAGACGAGCGAGGTCCCCAGTTGCGGAGGCAGAAGTATGTCTTCAACGTCAGCTCCCTGGAGCGAGACGGCCTCCTGGGGGCGGAGCTACGCATCCTGAGAAAGCCTCGCCTCTTGGAGCCCCGTCGACCCCTGGGTGGGGGGGCTCCCTTCCTCAGGCTGTACACCTGCTCCTCAGGTAAACAGAAGCCCTCTCTCCTCCAGACCCGCACCCTGGAAGACCTGGCCACCGGAGGAGGTGGAGGAGCGGGAGGAGCCAGCAGCCGGTGGGAGGTGTTTGACATCTGGAAGGTGTTCAAGGGCTTCCGCGGCCAGCAGACCTCCTTGTCCTCTTCCCCATCCACCTCCTCCACCCAGCAGCTGTGCTTCGAGCTGGAGGTCTTGGAGCAGCGCGGGGGCCGGCCCCTGGACCTGAGGGGTCTGGGGTTCTCACGGCCGGGGAGGACCAACAAGGAGAAGGCCTTCTTCCTGGCGTCCGGACGCACCCAGAAGCACGAGCTGTTCTACAACGAGATCAAGGCGCGCTCGGGCCACGACAACAAGACCGTCTACGAGTACCTCTTCACGCAACGCCGCATGCGACGCGCCCCGGCCACCAGGGGGGGTAAGAAACCCCCGCAGCATCATCACCAGCATCAGCAGCAGCAGCATCATCAGCCTCCACCACAACCACCGCCACCACCTCCCCCCCAGCTCCACCAGCATCACGTCGTGGCCAAACCCCAGAACAAGCCTCGCTGCCACCGGCGCCAGCTGCATGTCAACTTCAAGGAGATGGGCTGGGATGACTGGATCATAGCGCCGCTGGAGTACGAAGCGTTCCACTGCGACGGCGTGTGCGACTTCCCCATCCGCTCACACCTGGAGCCCACTAACCACGCCATCATCCAGACGCTCATGAACTCCATGGACCCCGAGTCCACGCCGCCCACCTGCTGCGTGCCCACGCGCCTCAGCCCCATCAGCATCCTGTACATTGACTCGGCCAACAACGTGGTGTACAAGCAGTACGAGGACATGGTGGTGGAGTCCTGCGGCTGCAGGTAGCCACCTAAAGTGTGTGTGTGGGGAGGGGGGGGGGGGTAGCCTGTGAGGAAAGGGGTGTGGTCAAATAGGAATGAAGAAATGAAGGAAAAGGGAGATGGAAAGGGAGGGGAGGAAAGAGATATAATGAGAGATGAAGCAAAGTGTATGCTGCGGCCTGGCCAATTGACCAATCACCTGAACTTTAAAGGAGCAGGAGGGCTGGACCTGGTGTTGTCTTAACCACACAGAGACAGAGAAGGTGTGAGCCAGGAGAGAGTGACAGGGAAGAGAGAGAGAGAGAGAGACGAGTAGGTATGTTGTCAGGTAGGTTACCTGATGAAAACGAAACAAAGCATAGAAATGGGAAGGAGATGTACAGAGGCTAAGGACCAAAGCAACCCAAATACTGAACAGACATTATCCAGTGTGTACTCTTCACTTCAGCTTGGCACTGCCTAGCAAAAAAGTGAACAAGAATGTAAGCTGAGCTGATCCAGTGGCAGACGGACTGCTGCAAGCACTGGCTTGCTGTGGACTCACAGTTCTGCATGGTGTTGCTGCCATTCTTCATCCAACCGACACATCAAAGATAACTTTATTGATACGAGACATTTTTAAATGGAGTGGTTTTATATGCAGCAAAGAGACTGGAAAACTGTAAAATACTAGTAACTGATTTTATTGTTCTGTATGTTTTTTTTTTTTTTTTTTCCATCTCTGAATATGACTTGTGTTTCTATTGATGTGTAAAAAAAAGATTTTGGTAAACAATATTAGAGTAAAGTATTAATTCCAGCACTCATCCTATGTCCTCCCAGCATTCGAGTCAAGTCAAGTCCAGTCACTTTTATTCGTATATAGCCTTTGATCCCAGTTCCAGTCTCAAAGGGCTTCACAGGCCCACATTACACAACACCCTCCTAACCCTATACACGCTCTAAAGGACAAGGAAACTCCCCAAAACCCAGAGAACATAAACCTTCAGAAGGGACACAGAGGAGGGATCCCTCCTTCAGGGACGGTTAGGAGCTCTTCAACTTGAGTAAGGTACTTCCGAATGAACACTAAACACTACATTATGGGAATCTGCACTAACGGCTGCCGTCCGTGCCGTCTGCTCAGAGGTCCAGCGATCAGAACAAGACATTGTTATCTCCACGTGAAGCACGAGAAGAATCTGAGCTGTATAAATACAGACCGACCGTGATGAAGTGCTCGTCTGACCTGCTCTCCATAAGGGGGAAATAGCACAACGTGTTCTCTGATAAACCACACACACACACACACACGTGTCTGATTAATGAAGGAAGGAACCATCTCCAGAGCCTGGATCAAGATGACCCATCTTCTCACCACCCCAGTAGACTAAACCACAGAGGGTATTTGTAATTCTTTCACATGCCAAATATCCCGATTTCTCCCAAGAATCTTTCAGTGCCAAATAATTTCTAAGTGAGATTATGTGATGATGCTACCATACTATCTGGAGATGGTTAAAACATTACCAATGGCTCGGTTATTCAGAGGGAGAGCGAATGAGGGCACTGTAGCATCTTAAATTCCTTTGTGTAGCGTAACAGTTTTTCAGTTGAAGAATCTAGCTGCTATTAGCATGTCTAAAAATGCTAATGAATACCTCTTGGATAACCCCAAATAATATTCTTTTGATTGAAAGCCATTAAATGAAAGCCATTTCAATAAAACTGTTGGAAATCTATCAGATCAATCTATCTATCTATCTATCTGTCTATCTAACTATCTATCTATCTATCAGAAGACGAAACACACCCAAACCCAATAAGGTGATTTTGCGCATAGCTTCCTCTTGAATAGGGTACAAACTATTGAGCAGAGATGACTATGTGTACAAGACTGTTTATATCGCGGGGAGGATTTTATGGGGTTATGTAATGTTTGCTATGTCATTACAAATGGATGTTGATTAAATTAAAAAATGAACACCAGTTGGAGCTGTCATTTAGGTTTGTTACAAGCTGTTTTTTAAAATCATATTCCACAAATTTAAGATATCCTATGGAACAGATTTCCTTCATCACGTGGTGGAAAGGGGAAAAGTCACATCTAACCCACATTATTCTATGCAGTGTTGAGTCCTTAAGTCCTTAACCAGGTCTGTATCTTGCAAACCAAAAAGTGCAGGATCTTTACCTATCTAGCAAAATGAGCTATTGATGCTAAGATAAGATAGTACTTATTGATCCTGGGCGGGAGATTTTGGTGCTAGAAGCTAATGTTTTGGTGGAAGGTGAGAGCAAGCAGTTATCATTGCTATTTGCTTGTCATTTTTAGAATAAACTTTTTCCAAAGAAACTACAGTTGAAGATAATTAAGGAGCAGGTAGGGGTTAGGGTATTCTGCCTACAGACATTGGGGTTTCGAAACCAGTTTAGGTTAGCATTTTCTTTTCACCTTCACTCAATATTATTAACAATTTCTCTCAAAAACTGGGGATGTTTTAGTCAATTCATTGTCAGAGCCTTAGTGTGGGAAAGGATTACAAGGCAATGAGCCAACTGCCATCTTGCAGTCTGTGTGGAGTTTGCATGGATTCCCTTCCAAAGAAAAGAAAGATGTGATCCTACTTGGGGATCCCTAATTGCTCTCAGGTGTGACTAGTGTGTGAGGATCATGGCGGGACATATTAGTTATGCATATTCTGTTTAATCCATGATGGCTGCTATGCATGTCAGGGATCAATACAGGGTGTGTTCTCAGTTGAGTTTTTACTGTTACTAAATGGTCGGCTGGGCTGCCTTCCTTAGGTCCTAAAGCGTGTCCAATCAGCCCAGAAATGCTAGTCAACCCTTCCCATGAGATACAATCTGGTTAAAAATATGTTTCTTGAGATGTGGCCCTCTACA
Organism: Merluccius polli; assembly: GCA_030340625.1. Taxonomy (NCBI): domain Eukaryota; kingdom Metazoa; phylum Chordata; class Actinopteri; order Gadiformes; family Merlucciidae; genus Merluccius; species Merluccius polli. Next base: position 54,549 of record JAOPHQ010004914.1, read on the forward strand.
AAGACAACCCACCCTCCATACTATGGACTATTTAGTCATGTAGCAGATGCTTTTATCCAAAGCCACTTACAGTGGATTTCTAGCAGGTAGGGGGGTGAGGGCATCTCAAAGATGCCTACCGGTAGACTGCGGCCATGCAGACCCTTCAAACCAGAACCTACCGGCTGGGAGTCGAACACGAGACTCTAACACTAGTCCGTCGTTACACTCGAAAGGACAGAACTTAGGAGAACCTGGCAGACTCCTCAACAGAACAGAGGAACCCAGGGTTTCATTGTTGCTACATAACTCACACCGCAGCAGAAACACTGTCCGGTTCCCCCCCCCCATCCCAGTCCCAGTCCCAGTGCCCCCCCCACCCCCCCCCCCCCCCCCCGTCCCCCCTCCTGGTCCACACGCGCAGCACCAAGCGCACCTGTCCGGTCTGCCCCTCGCAAAGGAAAAAAAACAACTCCTCAGCCATTGGCCCCAGCCATCTGCACCGAGCGAGGGGGCCTTGTTTCTCTTGGAGAAGGAGTGATGTAACCATTTCCTTTAATCAGAGCTGAGGCATACCAGTGGTATTGCACCCCCCCCCCCCCCCACCCCCCCGCGCCCCCCCATCCCTCCCTCCACCTCGCTCTCGTCCAGAGCCCAAACTGACAGTCCCCAGGCAGAGCCGGAGAAACGCCGAGCAGAACGGCTGAAAAAATACAGAAGAAAAAAAACAAGAAACAACTTGAAAGAATTTAGCTGTTAGTTTGAAGTTCTCAAGCAGTGTGGCGTGTGGGCCATCTGAGGGAAGGTTCTGGTACCGGGGGCCGATGGACGTATCGAGAGAGACTTCCACAGAGGGGGGCTTGGAAACATCAACACTGTCGCTCCGCACTACTACTACTAGAGGAGCGCAGCTCATTTGCACGTAGTGTACGAGGTTTACTTTAGAGAGCACTTGTCCCGGTGCCCGACAGGGCGTCTGCTATCTGTACACAGCACCAACGTCGTTCCATCAGAGCTGATTATTGTTTTATGAAGTAGCCAACATTGGATGACTCATTTGAAATCAGATCGCGGAGCGGCGTCTGCTTGTCTTGTTTAAGTTAGTTGTGAAATAAAATGTGAAAAAAACAACAACACATGGGTTGGATTTACCTGCTCATGCTTGTGTTGCCATGTTAGTTTTATCTCACATAGGTATCACCCTGTTCCAGTTGAAAAGAAAGCACAACACTGTATATCCTGCATCTGTATGTGTCAGAAACGGTTTTATTATTTTTGTTCAATTTGTATGCCCCGCCCCCTCGGCCTATTGATGCAATCGCAACAGGTGAAGGTGATTCAATTTCATAATAATGGATCTTGTCCTCAAATGTAAGAATATCTGTACACACGTACCAACTTACAGTTACAGATCACAGATTCAGTAATCATTCAATTAAATACAAATTAAACACCAATTAAGTAACTGCTGTTAGTTGTATGAGATAATGATCTTGTGTGGTATTCATGTGTGGTATGCTTCCGGGTTCCTGTGTGGAGTCAGCATGTTCCTCGCACATGTGCCTGTAGGTGCACCTACATTTGCTGAAGGTGTTTCCTCATACATGACACCGCAGGACGGCACCCGCATTTGATGCCCAGTGTGCCAACCCCTGGGTACATAAAGGTGACATATAGAGAGGTGGAGGGTCGGCCAGCGACCCTGTGTGGTGGTGGCGGCGGTGGAGATCTATTGGATGATTGATTGAACATTATCTCCAGGAGCGTGTCTTGGAAGCACTCGCACCTGTATCTTTCACCACCGGGGTGTGATGAGGTCACCAGGAGAGGCCTGGTCCATGCCAGGTCTACACAGTCTGGTCTCTGTGTTCTCGCAGCTTTTCTTTTTGGCCCGTAGCTGCGGCTCCGTGAGTGGAGGATTTCTGATTCTGCTGGGCCTATCGGGGGACATGAGACTAAACAGCAGAGGGAAGGGCAACCGAGGGAGGAGCAGAGTTAGAGAGATATTGGGAAACACTGTTCCCCAGAGAGAGAGAGAGAGAGAGAGAGAGAGAGAGAGAGAGACAGAGAGACAGAGACAGATAGATAGAGAGAGGGTATGAGGTAGAAAGGGAGGTAGGGAGGAAGAGAGAGAGGGTACGAGAGAGAGAGAGAAGGAAAGAGAGGGGGAGAACGAGGGGAGAGATTGAGAAAGAGGGGAGAGACAATAGAGATGAAGAGTGAGGGAGATAAAGAACGAAGAGGGATGGAGAGGGATGAGCAAGAGGAATAGGGAGAGAGGAGAAATAGAAGAGGGAGAGAAAAGGAGAGAGAAAGACAAGGTACAGAGAGAGGGAGGGAGGTAGAGAGAGAGGGAGGGAGAACATAGGAAGGGGAGGGAGAGGGAGAATGAGAGTGCAAGAGGGAGAGAGGGTAGAGAGAGGTAAAGGGAGAGTAGAGCCTGCTTTTAATTATCACACATTTCCACACATTAGTCGGTGTGGGATGCCGGCACGGCGTTGGACCAACAGCTGATGTAAATCTTCCTGTATGATTTATGGTGACTGATATTTCCTATGATTTATGACGGTGAAAAAGTGTGTTTGCTTGACAGGAAATGAAACATAATGGGGAAATTAACTTTTTTTTGTCTCTCAAGTCATGGAAAGGGGTTACTTCGGAAGAAAAAGCCAACACAACAGCCAGTGAACAAAGGCTTTAAGGTTCGTTGTTGGTGCTGTTGTAGGAAAATCTGAATCAGAAAGAGCGTTGTTGCCAGATACATTTGTACATTACAGGACTTTTTTCTGATATGTTGGCGCAGTGTCAAGAAGTATACAAGAATAGCGTTTTTAAAAACCATTAAGGCTGGCCAATGCTGCTTATTTTAAATGGGTGATTCACCAAATCATGCATAATCTCGGGCGAAAAGAGCGTACTACTATGTTGACAATACAACTAGTGTGGTAGACTTTATTTACCACCAACAGTAGCACAAACCATGCACAGCAAATGTACAGTATAACTACTAGCACAACAATTTAAAAACACTCCATCAAAAACAAACAAAAAAACGGCAATACACTCCCACACACATTTTAAGACCACGGTCAACCATCATTTCATACATGTACAGTTTGGATCCCCAGCATTTAACATGAAATCTGGGCTAATTCCCGTAAAGTCAACATATCAGGACAGTTTTCTGTGATGACGTCTCCTTAACCAGAGAGTATTATACCTAGTACCCATATATATATATATACACAATGTATAAATATATATTTCATCCTTCCCGACGGCCCCTCCACCAAACCCCCTGGCACTCGGCCCACCGAACCCATAATCAGATTATGTCTGGGTGAACTCTCCAGAACCCCCCCCTCCTACCTCCTACCCCACCCTGGTCCCCCATCTCAAATCCCCCCCCCCCCCCCCCCCCCCCAACCACCCTACCTCCTACCCCACCCTGGTCCCCCATCTCAACTCCCACCCTACCTCCTACCCCACCCTGGTCCCCCATCTCAACTCCCACCCTACCTCCTACCCCACCCTGGTCCCCCATCTCAACTCCCCTCCACCCCAACCACCCTACCTCCTACCCCACCCTGGTCCCCCATCTCAACTCCCACCCTACCTCCTACCCCACCCTGGTCCCCCATCTCAACTCCCACCCTACCTCCTACCCCACCCTGGTCCCCCATCTCAACCCCCCCCTCCCCAAATATGTGCAGTAAAATAGAAACACGGCTTGTTTCTGGGCTCGGGTTTCCCTGTTGCTGTTTGTGGCCAGGGGTTGTGGTGGCAGAGTGTCAGGCCTCATCGGGGCGAACAGCATCAGGAGGTTGGGGGTTGAAGGGGGCTATTGTGCTGCGGCCCCCCCGTCGTAAACAGAAGCATATGCTCTCCCCAGAATGGAGGCCTGCTTACCGCTGTTCAACATCATTGAACATAACTTTAATGGCGGCCCCCCCATTTCAACAACGGCGATTTCGGGGAAAAGGTTTGAGTCGAGAGTGTTTGTGTTGTTTGGGTGTGTGTTTGCATTTGCATGGGTGTTTGGGATGTGTGTATTGCCAACAACACCCATTATGCACACACACACACACACACACACAGAGCGCACACTGACTTATATATAACCATGCACAAAGACACATATAAACCCACACACACGCGCGCGGTACATAGTGCTATACGAGTATGCACAAAGACACATATGAACACACACACACACACACATATATACACACACACACGTGCGTGCGCACACACAACCAGAAAGAACATACACACACAAACACACACACACACACACCTCTACAGTAGATACAGTGATTGTGGGCGGTAGAAGATAAGAAATGTTTTCATTTAGATTAGTCCAGTAATCTCATTACATGAACATTATTCACTCTTCTAGTCTCACACTCACGTTAATGTGCACATACAGAATATATTTATATTTATATGTATATGTGTGTAACTATGTCTACATGTGTGTGCGTGTGTTTCTATATGTGTGTGGAGGGTGTGTGTACCTGTGGTGTGTGTGTGTGTGTGCGCATGTATATCTGGGGTGTGTGTGTGGGATGTTTGTGTGTGTGTGTGTGTGTGTGTATGTGTGTGTGTATACCAGTGTGTGTGTATGTATGTGTGTACGTGTGAGATGTGTGTACATGTGGGGTGTGTGCCTGTGTGTGTGTGTGTGTATACGTTTGGGGTGTGTGTGTGCGTGTTTGCATGTGTGCGTGTGTGTGTGTGTGTGCATGTGTGTGTGCGTGTGTGTGTGTGTGTCGGGGGTGTGTGCTCCACTATCAGATTTGGCTCCCTACTGCTGACCGGTGGTTAACATTTAGTAAATGTGCTCTTGGATTTCCTCGACAGATGTTCTGGAGGAATGTTATCGCCGGGCCAAGAGACACTCAAAGAAAGGCAGAGAGGTTTCATCTGGCGCTCTGAGTATGACACCTTCTTCCCAGCTGGCTCTCGCAACCTGTGTATCAGCGTGTGTGTGTGTGTATGTGTGTGTGTGTTTGTTTGGTTCTTTATAGTATAAGTATCTGTTTAATCTGGTTAAAAAGACACTTCTTGAGCTATTACAAATAAAGACGAGCCCTCGATTGCACCCCTGGGTACTAATTACTAATTTATAAATTTACTTTAATCAAAATACTAGTTACTTTTATGCAAAGCAACATACAGTGAATTTATTTTAGATACATCAGGTAGCGGCATCTTGGGGTTCGAACCCAGAACCTTTCAGCTGGAGTTTTGTTTATAGAGTTGTGTGTGAAGATGTTATGGTGAAGATGTATTTTTAGTGCAATAATGTGTTTATTTGTTTGTGTAAGTGTGTGTTTAGGTCTGTCTGGCATGTCTTAGTGCACTTAGTGTGTCTGATTCAAAAGACCACACTGGTGTAGTTTTTGAATAGCTGCCATTACGTTTATTATACTTTACTAAGTGTCAAATCATCTCCGGCTGGATCTAATTGGACATTCTCCTGTAAAAAGGCCAGAACATGTTTCAGCCAATGGGCCGCCTGAACGGGCTGATAAACATTACAGACTCGGGGGAAGACGTTGACCAATCAGTACTTGAGTAATAAACACATTTTAGCCAACATGAAACAACAATGTGTCTAGTTCCCATGCACAAACAACAGCGCTTCATAATGTAGGATTTCATGTCAGCTTTAAATAAAACATCTTTTGTATAATTAAGGTATACACTGTATACACCCACCAATATCTCTGCTTATTCAACAAGTCAAAGTTAGACTCTTTTCAGAGAATATATCACTTTTTAGACATCAAAACAAATCTATTAGCCTACACTGCTGTCATTTTAACATTTCAAAGTTTCAAGTTGTACAGCACAGACATGGTTGATCCAAACTGTAACTGATGCTGTTTTTCTGAAGGGATAATCCACCGTTTTCCAACATGGCGGACAACCGAGGAGTTCACAAAAAACAGAGAGCTAGTCAACTTCACCTGAAGGTAGATCAAGCTATGCTTTCAACATAAATTATTTTTTTCCTATTTTATTTATTAATGGCAGTTGTCCTTTATATTTTCTTTTATCTCTCTGTGTTTAACGACTTCTTGAAATCACTGTTTTTATTGCATTTTCTGTGTATGATGTTCTTTTAGATTTTTTGTTTTATTTCTCTGTTTGCTATCCTTGCACCTACATTGTATGGCATTGTATTTAGTGAAGTACCTTGTAACTCTAGTTTTGAAAGGGAAAATGGAATGTGGAAATAAAGTTTATTATCATTATTATTATTTCAAATCCCAAATCTTATGTGTCCTATCAGCACCAAAGAAAAAAGACTTATTGTTCTATGTGTTTGAAGTTCGCATTTGGATTCACCCAGACTGAGTGGTTGTGAGGACAATGGCTGGCAGGTGTGGAGGAGAAGAGATAACAATGCTGCCTATTAATCTGTCACCAAAACAAACCTCCTTTTAAAAGCTGCCAAACAGAAAAAAAACTTGTTAAAATCCACTAAACATTTTAACCACCTGTGGACTTTGGCTCACTTTGACTCAAATGTATTAGACTTTTCCAAAGATGTCAAAACAATCTTAAAATGTAATATTAAAGGTATTTTCAGGTTTTCCATGTTACAGCCACATGTGTTGGATGCCATTACAGTTCAAATTAAGAGCTCTATGGGTTTAACTTTAGGTGATTCGGGACTTTAGATTGTGTCCTTTAATCTTAGACGAATGCAGAATGCAGATGCAAATTAGGTGTTCAAAGCTAACAACTCTGCTACGCCATGATATGAGTCCTGATATGCACATAATGCTAGTTATACCGTGAGAGCAGAGAGACTCAAACAAAAGACGTTTTCTGACGTATTAAGCCGAATCACTGCACCACTTTGGCTCCTTCCATTTAAAATAGATTACGAAACACATATAGACGGAGCCGTCTCCATGAGGGTGATTGGAGCTATTGCTGCCTTGCTCATTTGCCCCAGGCAGGGCTGGACTGGCCATCGGGCATACCGGGCAATGCCGATGCACATCTTTGGGCCGGCCCAGGACAGTCATAATAAAAAATAAAATAAAAAAGTAATTTGTCCTGACTGGAGGTGGTGTGTTACGATCGCGCCCCCCCCCCCCCCCCCCCCCCTGTTGTTAAAGTCTGTGTAAACCAAAAGTAAATATGTGTTTAGAGTTTGTCACACTATAAAAAATATGTTATTAACCAGCAAATTTGAATGATTAAAAAAGATGGCAAGTATATACATTTATGATTCAGAATCGTAAAAAAATAAGCATTATTCTCAGCTCTGAGACGCTGGGGCTGTGTCTGCTGAAGGCGCTAAACCACGCCCATTTGCACACGGGGGGGGCAGAGCCTCTCTCAACTGTCAAATAATAACTGTCAAACTAATAACTCTCAAACTAATAACTGTCAATCTGGAACTGTCAAACTCGCGATTGAGCATGACAAGCAGTGAGTGTGCTCTGGTTGTTGGGTCGGGGCAATACTAAGGGGTAGCACTTACGTCATCATGTACCCTTTAAGCCCGGCCATAAAATCCTGAATGTGAAAATGGTGAAAAATAGAAAAACTCCACAATTCAACATTAAATGGTTACAGTCTTTTCACATGTTTTCAGCAATGACTTTCTAACGTGTGTAGCATGTTTAGAAACACATCTCTTTAACGCTTCTGCGTCCTCTTATCGCGCTCCCTTGTGACCTCTTGGATCGGCATTCTGATCCTGGTTATTCCCTCACCTGTCCACCAGAGGGACTCAGAGTCTGGCCAGGTGCACACCTATGTCTGATTGTATTTAAACTCTGCCCCCTGTCTTCTTGGGCTTCAGTGTAGTTTGGCCCATGCGTGTTGTTTCTGTGTTATCTCCTCTCTTGGGGGTTGTAGTATTTTGGCGTGTTGAGCTTATTTTAAATGAGGAATTTCATGCTTTTAACAGGCTTGTCAGTGTGATTAGAATGACCTAGACTGTC